>UFQX01000040.1:1089590-1160778 GCA_900497675.1 Arapaima gigas | reverse complement strand
TTTTTTTTTTTTTTTTTTTTTTTTTTTTTTTAAGATTCTTTGTATGAATAGTCTTCGTGGATTGGATTTGTTGATTTACAGGTTCACTTTCTATTAAAGTTTTTATTCCTGCTGGCCTTCATCAATGACAGTGTGCACACGTGTATAAGGCGTGAGGCATTATTACTGACTGCTTGCATATTCTCATTGAAAACAGCTGGATGAGCCGTCTTGGGTGTGGTAGCTGTTGCTACTTTTCAGGGACCTGAGATGTTTTAGTTACATTGAGCAATTTTTAGTGATGATGATCAAAGCTCCATTTATTTAAGATTCATTTTCCTAAAAAGCCAGCTGATGCACTTTCAACTTTGTAAATATTTTCATTTGGGGAAAAATGCATTTATGCAGGTCTTTTCTATAGTGTAAATGTGTATCTTTTTACAGAAAATGCTTGTTTTGGTTTTTAAGCTTTACTGTCTCTTTAAATAAATATTTAAATGACGTTTTTCTTGAGTTTCAATGTAAATTTTGTTATGAAAGCTTGTACACAAGATTGAATCTATTGCTGGAGTTCCAGCTTGGTATTTTCCAACTTTAGTCCCATTCTGCAGTAAGGATGACAAGAGGAACAGGGTTAAAAACTGCTTGCACCTAACATTATGTCTTTATATTTTGAGTCACAATAGGTTTTTTCCCCACTTTGCTGTTAGATGTTGCTGCTGCAGGGTTTAGACACTGAACTTATTTATGCAGCATCTCCTTCAGAGCTCCTGCATAGTTGGTGGCTTTATGGTTGCTTGTGGTTTCCTGCTCAAATTATCTATATATGGGCTTTTAGTACTTAAAGGAAAACCACCCTGAGGTCTTAGTTTTTCTGTGCTTTTCTACCTTTGTCTGAAAGTTCTTGCTTGGGCATTATGCAGAAATACTGTCAAAAGAATTTTTATTCTGAAATGACCAGACATTTGCAGGTTTGAAAAATAGCTTTAATCTAATCGTTGCATGTACACAGATGGCATGTTAATGTGTAATGGTACAGACAAATTTTAAAGTTCCTGCTGAAGAATGTTGCAGTTAGTTACTTGCCATTCAGCCACTCCTTTGAGTCTGTGGAAGATAAGCATTCATATTATGTACCAATGTTTTTATGGGAACAAAGGTATGCTTTTTAATATTAATGTCCATGATGAGCCACAGAACTGTAATGACTGTCAAATGGAAGCAATATGCTGCAGAATGAAGTGATGAAACTGCTGAACAAAATGAGCAAAGTAGCTATTTCTGTCCTTTTATAATGCTGTATCATTCAGGTTGTATGCAAACCTTATTGATACAATCGAGCATTGTTAGACTATACATTCCAAAACAATGCCAAACCAGACTTTAAAAAGTCACATAGTAACAAAGGTAGAAATTGCTCCATTTTTTTAGAAGCTGTTGGCTGTATGTTAAAATATATACAATAGCAAGGATATTTATATACCATCCATAAATGGTTCCGAATCATGATTGTTGAGCTGTGATAAACTAGTCAGTAGCCACTTTGAGGCAAAACCATAAATAACAAAATAGTACATATGACAGACATGTATGCAAAAACTTATTCCAGTATTTAGAAAACTATATATATGCCAAGGTGTTCTATGTTTGACTTTTGAGTAGAAAATCCCAGTCTTGAAGGAGTACCTGGGTGGGTCTGGTTTATGTCCTTTCCTATCTCTAACTTTCATGTGATGATTTGAATAAGTCTCTTCACCTGTCATGGGCTGATGTGACAGCTGCCAGGGAACCACAAGGACAGTAGCTTTTCTGGACAGGGATTGTCCACTGCATTTCTTCACTGTAGCTCAGCAAAGAGTTGCAAAGGAGTCTGGAAAATTGCCCAGTGAAACATCTCATTTCAGATCTCTTCAAGAGGCAAACCAATTTTTTTACAGTTTAGCACAATATCTTGATCTGTGGTGGATCTATCTTAACCTGTGCATGTCACAAGAAAAGTCCATGCTTTATTCTCTATTTCTCCCCCTATAAAAATAATGGGAGGAAACCGTAAGGGCTGTAGTACCCCAGACCAAACACTGAGGGCTGTTAGGGCTATACATCTACTGTACTTCAACCGCTACTTAAGGCCGCACCCCTCCCTTGTAATGGGACCTGTGGTGTCTGTGTGTCTGTTTGATCCCGTTATTTTATATATTTTTTTCCTATGTTGGAACTACATAATTCTGATAATGAACTTCAGATGACCTCACACACATATAGCACCCTGTCTTAAGGGAGTGTGGATGGAATGTACAATAACAGGTTAAGGTCTAATGTCCATCCCGTTTCGTTTTGATCCAGGGATTTAATTTCTGCCAGCATGAGTGATGTCCATGTGACTGGGTCCAGCTATGAGGGGCGTCCACCATGGGGAGTTCATTTGGGCCAGCTCTCTGTTACTGCAGTGCTGCCTCGCTCCACTAGGTGGTGCCCACAGACTCCTAAGATTCCAGCTCGTGAGATAGGATCCGACAACCATTGCCACTGTTGCCCTGGTAAGATAGGAGGGCCAGCCTAGGAGAGGTAGAAACCAATATGGTAAGTAGTTCAAGAACGCACAACCGTGCCTGATATTCTTAAGAATACATATGCAAGATGCGTGTTAGAATAGACACAAGCAGTGTTTTTTCATATGTTTGTGGCCATATATGTGAGCACAATGTATGTGATGCAGGTGGGACCATACGTGAGTGGGTACGTATGACGGCTAGAAATACAGAATGAAATGCAAGCAACAGTCACACACTCATTGATTGACTTCAGCATCAGTACATGCAGGTCTACTGGGAAAAGCAGGTGAGTCTGTCTCCATGTGTGATCAATTTCATAAAGCCTCCTGTTTAAAAAAAAAAATAAAAAAATAAATTAGTATGTTTGCATTACACAGAGCCTCTTACTCCAACTTCATATTCTCACTTCCTTGAATTCCCTGTAGTGTTATAATAATATCCACACAATTTTGAAATACAAACAGTTTGATATTGATTCTTCTGCTTTATAATAGGAAGTTCTGTTTCAAGGAAGACACAGCAACAGCAGTGACCTTAATTCTATCAAGCGTGTAATTCAGACTTGCCTTTACACTCATGCTGATGTGTGGTTAACCAGTGCAGTTAATACCAAACAGACAAGGCCAAATGTGAAAAATACCACACTGATCACCACAGCTGGATGCCATGGCAACTGTACAGGTGATAAAACCAAGTGGTTTTGGAGGACAGAAACAGTGGGTTTTGTTGGCTCAACAGCAGCCTTTGGGCCACCCCAATGATTAATTATATTGCTGTTTAATCATTGATAAGAGCTTTTGACTTTCTGGTCCCACATGTACTGGAGCCACGATGAGTACCTCTGGGAAACCAAACATTACGGCACCAGCTGAATTCCACAGTGGAGCTAGACGATGGGGAATGAGTAGCAAAGTGTCATCGCTTCCCATTCCAAGGTTTGTTTAGCTGTTTATTTTCTTTGCACATTTTGATACTTTCTCAGTGGGAGTTCCTCTCTAATTGTGGGAACTACAAAGAAGTGGTTTATAGGTTCAAAGTCTTCTGTGAGAACAGTGAACAGCAGAGTTTTCAGTCTGAAAACTACTGTAAGTCAGGAGCTGATGTGCATCTGAGATTGTTACTACAGGAGAACAAATCAAAGTTAAGACACTGCTCTACTACAGTTGTCTGCACACAAAGGCTGTGCCCTCAAGGCTTCTAAGGACTGCTAAGGTTACGTCACATTCCATTTGCCTTTAGCACATATTATCATCACTTGAGAGACAGTTATCAGATTTTCAGGGGTCAGATACTGATATCAGTCTGAGTGAATTTGGTATAGTTTTAGACTGCTGCAGCTGAGCACACTAAAGCTATAGCTTATATGTGGAAGAGAACAAGTGATCAGCATACACCGGCCTTTAAAGACCCTTCCCATTGACCCAGATGCTGGCTTGCCAGGGAGACCACCAAAAGCCTCAGTTAAACCCTAGAGGTGGAGGGGGGAGGGGCCTGAAAAGCAAAACAAACACGGCTATTTCCGCACCACAAAATTAACTTTTCATTCTTTGCGGTTTCACAATGGCAACTTCTCACTGGGAAAACACAGACAAAAGGTATTTGGCTTTCTGCTCAGTGCTGGAGTTCATTGGGATGTTGCTGATAATCTTATAACTTTAGGAGCAAGTAACTCAGTTCTTTTTATGTTTAGATTATATACAAATTTGTGCACAGTAGGAAAAGTGTATCAGAATCTATTCTCAACTTTTATAGTATCTCAGTCTAGTATAAGCTGTCGGCTAAATAACAAAACACAGCAAACACCATCATGTAAATGTGACTTCCACACACAAGAGGGTCAAAGCTGGTCAAAGGGAAACGGGCGATGATAAAATGGAAAAGTAGCAGAGATAGAGGATTTCTTACTGTCTACGGGAACAGGTTCCTGGGGCATTGTTCTCCTCCAGCGGGACTATCTTTCAGCAGTTCCCGCAGTGAAGGCGATGGCACTTCAGAGCAGGTGTTCCTGGGTGGTACAACAATAAACATTCATAATATGGATACTCTTAAACTTCCAGCACCAAGTTGCACTGGAAGAACAGAGGGAGGAAAAACTGAAGGTTAAGAAGCTGCTATAGTAGCAGAATTGCAACTAGAAGAATCCCTCCAGTGGTACCACTGAGAAAGGTTTTTTCCTGGCGGTTTTTTCTTATAATAAACTACTAAACAATACATGGTTAAAGTGACCTCTACAAGTCAAAATATAGGCAGTGAGAATTACTTGTTTAGACTCCAGTTTTTCTAAAGCCCTCTTACCAGCTAAATAGAAAATAATTCAATTTTTCATCCCTTTTCAAGTTCTTGTCTTCATGTACAGTGGAACCTTGATATAACATGGTTTTTGGGATCCATGGTCCAATCTCTCCTATAAAATTTCTGTACCATAAAGAAATGCAGCATTCCTGCATATTTTAGCCAAAAGGCAGCTGAGGTGCCTTATCACTGAGCCGTGGACAACTTGGGAAGTATTCAGGGTACAGCATTAACATTTTGACATTCTGTTGCATACACCTGCATTAATTCCTCAATGCAACTGCATTCTTAATTTTAAAAGTACTGTTGTACACTTTAAAATGGAGACCACACAACATTTAATGTACATAATGATTTTGGTTGAGCCTTCTATTGTGACAACAGTGTCTTGTAACAAACTGTCGCAAAATCTCCTGCTTCACTAACTTCTGTTAAATTTTACCTACCCTGCTAACTGTGCACACAGGATAGCCTATTTAGTAACTGCTACATAAAAATGTTTTTTTTTTTTAAACTGGAAATGGCTTGGACAAAATGCAGAATGTTACATTCATTTTTGTACATGAAATACATGTAACTTAAAAAAAGTAATTCATGGTTATGCAAGACTTGTTTTGGCAGTCAGTGCTGAAAAAAACTTACAAAACTTGGTACTGTGTTGTAACCTTTTCCATATTCTAATGAAATGCTTTATAATGAGGTTCCAGTGTAATTCAGAAGCACATCACACCAGCGCTGGTTCTTGCACATATTCTGATCTGCAGCAGTACTTTTTCTCAAATTATCCAATTTCCCTTCCCTTCCCCAGTATCTGTAGATTTTGTTCCCAAAAATATCTTAAATATCTTCCTCAAACAGAATGAAAGTTATTGTGATTTTACTGTAATGACAAGCAAATGTTGTAACTGCTGCCAAAAAAAAACTAAAAAAAAGAACAATTCTTACTGCTGAATTTATTTTATGAGGCAAACAGCAGAACTGGCGAAATAAAACACGATAGATTTCATGTGATTTGTAGATGAACCTTATTAAAATGTAACCAGTCATATAGTGGCCATAGACATATGAGTTATTGTATAAACTCAAAAACACTTTTCGTTATACATACCTCACTCATGACTGTATGAAATATGTCACATACCGCTGCAATTGTTTTCACCCTCGCATAAACATTATTGTTCAAACTTACAAAATGTGATGACATGTGTGGCACACAGGGGACATAAAAAATGGGAGCCATACACAGCACTTGTTACATTTGCTTGCGCTCAGCACTCCCAATGGGCACAATGCTTCATAGTCATGTCTACATGGTCAAAACATACACACAGATACACGTACACATAAACACAGTCATATATAGCAACGCAGTATACACGCACGCACAGTACCCCACTGATGCCGACACTCACCACACTCCCCTCATCCTCATCCACGCACCCTGTAGCCCCCAGCTTCACTAACACCCCGGTGCTTGCACCCCTGTGGCATCAAGTTTACTTGACACCTGTATTTAAACCCACCTTTGTTCACAAACAGAGCTTACCTATCCAGTGATGTATGCGAGAATGAGACTGAGAAGGACAGTTCGGTTTTGATTCCCTTCTCCCTGGAAACTTTTTAAAAAAATCACATTTATAACTGAAAACCTCCATCTGTGCTTCTTCTTGTTCCATGAGGTAGCATGATTTTCATAGTTTCCTCCAGTGCCAGACACCGGACGGGGCCTACCAAGCCATCTCTAACATCTCCAAGACCGGAGTGCCACCCCAGTGGGAGTGGAAGTCAGGAACAGCCAGAGGATCCTAGTCCCAATGTATATGACTATATATATGTGTACATGTGTACATTTGCACAAATGTATTGGCTGTATGTATGTGATTGTGAGGCACTGTACTCATTGTGAGTGTTCCGTTTGTAAACAAGTGTAACAAGTGTTATGTGTGGGTCCTATTGTCCATCTTCACCACATGCCACAGGTGGGTAAATGTAGAGGTTCAGCAAACAATCTCTGGGCCATCTATACTAAGAGAAATGGCTAAAACTGAGCAAGACAAAAGACAGAGACACTATGAAGTATAGGTCTGCATTGTCAGTGGTCACTGAATTCCTGTTTGTGGTTCGTACTAGTTATGAAGAAAATTGCAAGTAAAGATATCCGGATGGATCTGGATCCGGATCATCTATCAACTGACTTGAAAGAAAAACTGTATTGTTGCACAGGCACAGATATGGGACCTTCTTCCAGAAAACAGTCCTAGTTACCCTAAAAATGTACTCTTCCCTTAATGAGTTCTGGGTTCCATTACAGAGGCCTGGTGATCCTGGAAAAGACCAGTTTTCCTATGGAGGTCTGATTCTCCTATGCAGTGTTTGATACAACCACCAGTGTAAGAAAAGTTTCCCCTATGCCTTCCAAATGTAGGATCTAAATAAACAATGATCAGCTAAAACAAGCAAAGGGAATTAAAAAAAAATATGTCACTGGACAAACTACAGAGAAATAACAAAGCATCTGCTTAGGGCCCCACATCACACACATCCTGAGGGTGGAGGTGCCAGCAGTGTCTGACTGTTTAAATTGCAGAGGCCAAGAAAGACCGACTGGAAATCTGACCCGAAGAAAAAAGAACAAAAAGAAGAGACACGAGATCGAGGAAACAGATAAGAATGAAGACAGAAGAGAAATAGCGTTTAATCACAGCGAAGGATGGAGGTCATGTGTTTGGCGAGTAGTTGATGGCATAACAGATATGAGGACAGCAAAGACAGAAAGCTCTGGTAGCCCACATTTCCATGTTTGCTGGGTGCTATTCTACCACAAATACTGACACCATGTTGATATAAAATATGGGGTTGAACTATTGGAATAAATTGTGGAATGTCCAGTTAATTCTGTTCAAAAATATCCATTTCAGGTGCAGGTGGCACAATGGGTCAGTGAGTAGCACTGCTGTCTCACTGTCCCTGGGTTAGTTGGGCACGAGTTTGAGTCCAGCTCAGTCTGTGTGAAGTTTGCTTGTTCTTCCTGTAGCTGCATGGGTTTTATCCAGGTGCTCTGGTTTCCTCCCGGGCTAAATTCACACCAGAATTTCCCATATTATGTGAAGGGATGTGTGGTCACCTTGTGATGGGCTGGGGTCTGATCTAGGGGCAGTCTCATAGTCTAGCCCCCATTGCTTCTGGGATAGGCTTCAGGCTGCTGTGACCCTCCGCAAGATCAACGGCTGATGAAGACGGATGGATGAATTTCAGTTGCAGATAAAAACACCATACAACATTTAATGTACATAACAATTTTGGTTCAGCGTTCCTTGCAATCATTTCCAGCTCTTTCTAATGTCACCCATCTCTGTAGAGCCATTTTGCCTATTAGTCAGTTTTTACTGGAATTTTAAATTCACTCTAAAATCATAGGAGGGTGTTTATTTGGGGAAAATCCCACAGTTATCGCCACAGGTACGAGTGCCACCAAAAATAACACATGGTATACTTTATGCATTGAATTTTCTTTGCAACTGTCTTTACACTGAAATATTTTCTATTTCTTCCCAAACAAAAGGGCATAGTTTATAAATTTGATCATTGCTTAAGAGATTTTTCTTGGCCAAACCTAGGAAGTATGTTAAGCTGTGCTTAGTGATTTATTTTGTTCAATTCGTACCCTTGAGCAGACTCGCACAGATCTTTCTCTCATGGAATAATGTGCAAATGGCAGTGAAAATCAACAAAGCCAGAGACAATGATGGACTGCAAAGCAGCCTCCACGCCATGTCATTTACATGCACTGACGTGAAGGACACAGGAGACAATGTTTTGGGGCCCAGGCCAAAGTCCACAGCACTAAACTGTGGCAGCAGAGCGTATGCAAGACAGGCATCATCCAGTTAGAATTGTGTGTTTTTTTTCTGAATTATGTTTACTGAACACATAATGGACTCATACTTATAACAGTCAATAAACAAACAATATAAAATAAATAAAAGATTTAAAAGATGAAATGCATGAAAATTGTCAATTTTTAAGATTTCCAGAATTCTAAGAAGCAAATGAGCACCTTATAGCTAACTAAAACATCTATACATGACCTTTTTGTAACGTCCAACATACAGTACCTGTGCAGGAACATGTACAACGTGATAGTGTGACAACAGCATCTGTCTACAGCTGTAAAAAAATACGATACTATGACAATTAAATACTAGTTTACAGAGTAAATGGAAATGATTTGTGAACATGCATTAAAACATTGCATAATGTGTCGCTGCGCAGTAGCTATGTGTGATACTGTAGCATAATAACTGTGTAAAGTGAACATCATACGAGACTGTGTACTAGACACCCACCCCACCCACACACAGCCAGCAACCATCATCTACCCCTGCGCCACCACAGCTTCTCCCTCTCCTTTCTCTGTTCCTTCAGTGATTAAAAGATTGTGCAAAGCAGCATTCTCATGAGTGTTATATGAAAGACGTGAATGCAGTGGGTTAATTTGGGAAACGTCTTCCCTTTATTGTGTATCTCGCAGAAGTGATCTCACACCAAAAACCCTGCACAACATGACACTCACGAGCAGTAAACCTCTCTCATGACCACTGCTGTATCCCCCATAATACCAACTCCACCTGACCTGCAATAGTCATGCCACTGACCGATGACTGGCCATCAATGAGCTCAGCTGACTTACTACCAGAATAATCAGAAGAGATCAGTTACTTGCATTTACTACATGTTTTGCTGTTGTACACAGAATACTTAAATATTTTTTAAAATGTTATGAACATAACTGTACTTTTTAAAAATAAACTTTGGTAAAGAATGCAGCAAGATTTAACTATTAATAGTACTATCGAACTATTTAATAGTGGTATAAGCAATATATTGTAATGTGGCCAGAAATAAAACAAAAAAGGTGAAAAAAATTGACAGATTTTTGAAGTTTATCATAAGTCAACGTAAATAATGCCATACTTGTCCATACCGCCCAAATCTATCTTTTTAATGCATTTTTTCCAGATGATCGCTACCAGTTTTTTAAATAGACACGGTTATTATTAAGAATTTCAAATCCCAGGCATAAGTTACAGCCCCGTCTACTTTCTGCCTAATTCAACACCCTTAGATTTCCCTTGACAACTAAAGATATTTTCATTTTCATTTTTCCCGACCTGACTGGATCACAAACATCCACCACTCTGGCTCAAATTCCAGCTGAGTCTAATCAACACCACCGTGTCTAAAAATATCCCCGAGCACCATGGGAACATCAGACGACTGCGAACGAGTGTCTTATGGATAGAGAACAGTTTTCGGAGGTTTTATTTCGCTACCCAGGGGATGCTTCTCTACAAAAAACAATTTGCTCAGCTGTCAAGTTCTCCCTTTTTAGTTGTTACAGCTACAAATTAATTCAATGCACATAAATACAGTGCCTATATAAAGGGTATACTGTACACTATGAAGGCATAATTTGAACCCTTGGTTGCTGTATAGATTATATGTTGTTACCCATAGAAGACAGTGTGTTACCTTCTGCAGTTTGTGCACATGTGACTATATCTCTATAGCTGTACCCCACTGGATTGCCATGCCAACCACAGCCATGCCCACCACTCTTTTCAAGGGCTGACAAATGATGACACTATTGTGCTCTGCTGTGCCAGCCAGCTCCATCCATATCAATTAGTCCCACCTGATCTGTAAAATAAAAATTAAACTCAGAACATTTCAGCTTTTAGCAGAAAATGTCAACAAGTTTTATGATTGCTGGCTTTCAAATATGCATGCTCATATACACATACACACACAGACATTTGCAGACTTGTTTACTTATCACTCTGGGGCCTTCACATGAACTCTCATTTGAATAAAATACAGTAAATTGTTCCTAACCCAACCCTGGGCTGATAGCAAACAAAAGAAGTGTAGCGATACTACACATTGTGGCATCACAAAGGCTAATTTTCAACACTTACTATTTTAAAAAATTGCCCGACATGATTAGAAATGCACAACACATACACAGTGCCTCTAGTGTAAACTGTCTCAATAGCAAACATATTGAAAACTCCACAGGTCTCTTCTATCCACAAGAGAGCTCTGCACCAAGTGACAAGGGTCAGCTCTAAACTCTCTGTGGCGCTGTAATGTGAGGATGGCTGTGAACATGTTCCTTCACAGCTTGCCTTGAGCCTCTAAAAATCACAGACTCAGAATCGCCATCTTCATGCCTCTCCAGAATATACAGTGTGCCAGAGTCCAGGAACAGTTGTGCACAAAAATCTCCCTTGACTATTAATTGAGCAAATGCAACAAATTTAGTCTTCTTTCTAAGTAACTGGGTTGTTAGCTGTCAGAAGAGAGATGGAAAACCTTCACAAACTGTGCTTCCAAAACCAGGCTTCAAAACCTTCAAAGACTCTCAGCTATATGTCACAGTTTTAGCAGCTTTCCTACTATGCAAAGGACTCTCTTTTGATAAATAAAAGACTTGAATGGATAGCAGGATAGTGCAAGAGGTAGCTGGTGTGACAAAGCATCCAAGGGTAGGTTTGAACCCTTGGCAGTCTGTGTGGAATTTTCGTGTTGCTTGGTTGTCTGGGTTCCCTCAAGCAGTTATGGTTCTTCTACCCTCCCACAGTCCAAATACATGTGTTTCAAGTGAACTGATGGCTCTAAGCTGCTTGTACTAAATGCATTACATTGCTGCACTGCATGAAGTTTAGCTTATCTAGCACTGCAAGTTACCTTGAATAAATGTTTCAGTTAAATACTAGTCTCTAGTATCACTGTGCATTTCTTTGTCTGAAGGGTTCTGCTAAATGAATAAATGTAAACAGGTTAGTGCTGAGAAGGAGGCTGCAGCAGTGGGGTCTTCTACGTTCAATCCAGATAATGCAGGAAGAAGTCCTATGCATTAACTGTCCCACAGCGTGCATCCCCGTGGAATCAGGATGTGTGTCAGTTCCATTATGTTCATCACATATGGGTGAAGGCTAGCTGAAAGGTGAGGGTCACCTAGGGTGTAAACATTGTCTAGCAGCGTCCAGGGCCAGGTTTTGTCTACCATTATTCTCTCATGAGGGCTCTTACCAGCCTCTTTGATGAGGTCCACCTTTGCAGCCAGTGTCCAAAACAATGCCTGCTGATGCTAGATAGAAACACAACTTGGGTTTAGTCCCAGGTATCCTCCTTCTCATCACGTTTCTGATGTCATGATATATGATCTTATTTCTTTTGCTTGTCGTATATTCCGCCACCAGTGCAATCTACAATGCAGACATTTTAACTCTTTCATGCGTATAAATGTGTATTTAATAGTGAAGAAGTTCAGTGAAAGTAAATTTCCTTGCGTTGTCTCAAAAAATATCTGCATAAGTTGAGGACCCTAAAGAGACAATTTAGTATAGATACCCTGAGGTCCAAAAATACAAAGATTGAGGACTGTGCAGGTACAGCTCAGAGCACTGCAATGTGCAGTTTAAACTGACTCTAATATACAGACAACTGTGACTTCATTACACCAATGAGCCTGAGGTTAAAAAAAACATCCTGTGAAGCTCTGAACTTCCGTATGGTCCTCCACTTTACTAGGGACCTTTAATATAATATAAGCTAAGTTCCTCTGTTTATGAACTACATTAAAGTCTTGGTATGCAATGATTCTCCAAATGTGTCATTACACGTTTCTCCTATATGAGCAAATACTTGAGGTATTTAGAGTAATTTATTTAGGGACATAAATTTGTTCTCTCCTATATAAATATGAAGGGAATATCATGTCAAATTGTCTTTAGCCTCATTATTCTTGCTATAAACACGAGTCCCACCCAGTTCAGAGTTCACAGCTCCAGGCCTTTTATAGGACAAGGATATACCAAGGATACATCCCACATGCACACCAGTTTCGCTAGAAATGAAAAGAAACAATCCAAGTCCCTGCTGTAACTGCTAACACAAAGGTCTGGAGCATAGCATCGTCGTATGAACGTTTTCACTTGTCTCACAAGGGAGGACATCTGGTTGCCATTATTTGCCACCCCTCTAACTTAATGCACGCCTTGTTTCCTCAGGAACAGCAAAGGGAAAAGCCTGTGCAGGCCTTCAGAACTTACTACCTGATGTGACAGACATTACCTAGGAAGAAGCCTCAGTGCCTCAGAAGCAAACAGTGAGGTAAGTTGGCAAACATGTCCAAAGCCACAGAATGTTCAGAAGCCATGCACAGACCTTATTGAACTTACTACCATGGTCCACAATAACTGAAACTGTGGGCTGTTTGCCTGAGGTGTGAATTTTGAACCATTATGTCCTTTGATGTAACTATGAGTGTTCCCTCTTGGTCTGTTAAGCCTTACAAATGACAAGTGCATAATCACAGGACCATTGTCAGTATTAAAACACCACTAGAGAAGGCCATAGAAGGGCAGTCTTCATTTAGAGCTGTGGGAACAAAAGGGGTGAATGGAGTCTCTTTCTCTTGCTGTCTCTACCTCTCCTGACACACTAAGTATACCCTACTTGTGGACCCCCAATTACTGCATCAGAAACACTTCTTAACAAACCCATCTTTCATTTTATAATATCCGTTCTCTTTTTTCTGCTGAATGCCAATGATTCATTTACACATATCCAGAAATAAAGTGCCTTTTGAACATTTCATGAAACATTTCTTGAAACATGAAGCCCCCCCGGGATAATAAATGGTAAGGGTGAGGCAGAATGTATTGGAAATCGTCTATTGCACGCATAAGACTTCAGACTTCAGACTTGTTCAGCTAAGAATTACTGATAAAACTCTACACACTGAGCTCCAGCAGAGGCCACTAGATAATCTGGTCTAAATTGGATTTTTTTGGGGTTCTGCTGGTGTCCTGCCTGTTGCTGTAATGTTTTCCTGGTGTCTCATGCTCCAGGTGTGCCTTGCTTTTGTACAATACCAACACCTGAATCACCTACAGTACCTACAGATGTCCAGCTTTCAGCCCAAGAGCAGCCATGATGTTGACCTTCACAACAGACCACTTGCCATGTCTAACACGAACTCATGTGAGGTCTATGAACTGCATCGGAGAAGTACAAAAAGACTGGACGAGGAATTCTTAACAATAGGATACAAAAAACCGACTTAAACAATGTAAAAATTTTAAAAAATAAATCTTTTTGAATGGAATGTTTGCTTTTTTAAATATGACAGAACAGGATCTGTAGATGAAGTGCAGATGACAAAAAAATTAAGTGGGTTTTCAGAAGCATATAAATGCGTCTGATGTTCTGATGCCCATAACCCGTAAAAAGGCTAAGCCTTAACCTGTGAAGGGAGATTTACAGTGCCAGAGAGCTGCCTTAGTTTTGACCAAAATTGGTAACATCCCCTTTGAATGAGGCGTAGGCTTCATACTTCTCAAATGTCAAGCACTTACCTACTGCAACTATCTCTTAGTAACTGTAACCATAGAGATCAGCGGTTAAAAAGGGAGTTTTTTAAGCGAAATGATGCATATGCCAAAATGCATTTAATCTGTTAAGTTTTAACATAATTTCTGACAGCAGGAATGAAACTGAGAAAGCTCATTACAGTGATTTTCCAGTCCTGTTTAACAAAATTTAATGAGTCAGTGTTTAAACCACATTTCACGTTTCTGCTAGCAAGCTTTCCTTTGACATCACCTTGGATAGGGAATGTGGTAAGGAACCACTCTGAGAAGACTGGATGTTCCTCAAGTGTGTCAAACCACTGATCCCCCAGCTGTTCACTGAATCAGTGCTGTATTTCCAAGCCTGGACTGTCACTATGCATTCTGGGGAGGAAGACATAGGTAGTTGTTTTGTAAACAAACCTGACCAGTCACTCAGATGGCCTAACTTATATGCTGGTATGTAGACATATGGACATTTGGATAAATGCGAGGGGACAGCCATACCAAGCAGCACCTTTAAAAAAGCAGAGCTGCAATGTGTTTTAGTTATACGTGTATGAGCTGCATTTGTTACAGATCAACAGATAGCTGAAGAAACGTGCTTTCTACTTTCACTCTGGTTTCATGAATTGCAATAAACTCAGATGTAATGATGGTGGGGCTGCAGTATGAGGAAGATAAGGTGAATATCAGATTTGGAGTAGGGAGTTAGATATAACACCCATATCCCACCCTGACCTTTGTATGGAGCTCTCCAACTTGGGCCACATTCCAAGCGTGCTTCAAGAAGCAGCACTTTAAGGGCAGGCACGTGCAAATACAGGTCAGGGTGGGAGTGTGGTGGAATGAGGTGAGGATACTGAGGTGGAGCTGAAGAAAATAGATGGAGCAAGAGGAAAATGACATTGTTTTCTGCAAGAATGAGCAACCTCCCACTGTTTTGGAAAAAACTGATGCTGGAGATAGGTAAGGGAAATATGAGTGACAAGAAGAGTTATAACAGCAAGAGAACTCTAAGGCAGAGGTTTGATCCTGTAAATTGAGCAGCTATGCCTTACCTTATCATGCGTCAAAGACCTCAATATGTCTACCATTTGCCCTACTGCTGGCTGCATCAGGACTGCCTTTGAGCCTCTCTCAGAGATTACTTAACATTGTTTTCAATCCCTACTTTGTTCCACATTTGAAAAGCAGCTTTACTTCAAAATATTGCTCCATGCAGCTCAAACTGTGATGAAATCAACAAACGTAACCCTTCATCTGGCCATCAAGTGTACCACAGGACAAGTTCTTTTTGGAACAAGACACTCTCAAGGTAACAGATATTTCATCATTCTAGCTATGGCAGGATGATATTTGACAAGTCTTTTAACATTTTTTAAAATATGGTGAGGATCATGAGGCCAATGAATTGTGGAGCTTCTATTGTTATGACACGTGAGTTAGAATGTCCCAGAAGGGTGGCTCAGCTTTCTCTTTTGCGTCTTCCATGAAATGTTGCTAAGATGACCTTCCTAAGGCACACTATGTCAGTCACATCCAAGTCTTTCTTCTCATTATGACAGCAGGACAGATGCTCCCCAGAACAAGATAGTATATGTAACATGTCCAAAAATATGTATGCCAAGTGTAGTGTCCCAGGAGCTCCAAAGAGAGACTGCTCATCAACAGGAAGAGAGGGCATGAGTTCCATCCTTGGTGGGACACAATGCCACATAATGAGGCAAGTAAATCTTTCCAAGCAGCCAAAGTCAAATCGGATACGAACCAACGGGTCATTTAAAAAGAGCTGCAAGAGCATGCTCTCAACAGCACCTACAGATAGAAAAAAGTAAAGACAGCAACAATACAATGTCATAAAAGTGTTACCTTAAATGCAGAAGCAATGTTTATTTACTTGTTTTGTACAAGGATAGCTTTATGGTGTATAAGGTTATAATCGCATAGCATCTAGACAGTCTGGAAGTATTTACGCCCATGAAGGCATGGTGGCCGTGACTATGGACAAGTGATATAGTTTATTTATGTTCACTGTGGGGCAAATAATGTACAAGCTGTCCCACACAGACACACTGGCATGTATTTGTCATTCAGTAACAGGCCAAAGGCGAGCACTCCTCCAAGCCTGGTACAGTGGGGATCATTTGCATGGAAAGGGCCTGTTCAAATCTCTCAGATGTCTCATTTGTCCTGGGCCTCCTGGCACAGCAGGTTGATCACTGAGGGCTGTGTGCACGTACGCTGTGGGCTGTCAGACAGTCATGAGCCAGGCCAGGTTGGGTGCCCCATGATCTGTACACAGATGGCTATGCCAACATCAAACAGGCATTCACTGTTCAACTAAGCTTTACCCAAAGTAAACAGCAATAAGCGGGAAAGAAGTGCAAGCAATTACACACAGATATGTATAAACACACACGCAGGGTGACAATGACTCCATATATCAGCAGTGGGTGGATTGAATTGTAGCAGCATCTGTCTGATGTATTCTCCCACAGTTATGCAAAGATGTGTCAGAGCTGTGATTCTGGGGAATGAAAGGGGTGCGACTTTAGTTCTATCAGAAGGTAAGGGGTTGGCTATACACAAGAAAGGAACCCCTCAGAACCAGCTCACTCTGCTCGCTGCAGTCATTTGTTTTTCCATGGAGATACTTAAGCAGGGTACCAAGAAGCCTGCTGGTTAAAAAAGAACCACTAATTCATGAATAGTCAGCGGTACGAAGTGCTTAACTCTATCTCCTTCGGTAAACATTTGTATGATAAATGAAAGAAATGTACAACAGTGGAAGTTGTTCCAAAACAGAATGTTTGCTTACTGTAAGAGCCCCATTTCACCTGATGTTGCATTGGACATAAGGGCTTCAAAGTTTGATATTTACTGTTTTAAGTACTATTTTAAACTGGCTGTTTAACTGAAGATATCTCCTGGTCCAGTCACGTCCTTGAGGGGTATTCCATATGGGTGGGAAGTGACTTCATTTGATGTTTCATGTGGAAATTAACTGCTAATTGAAATGAAATCTGAGACGAGTAAATGGAGATGAGAACCTGCAGATCATTCTGGTGATGGGGGGGACCGAATTCTCTTCCAGACCATTGTGGAACACTATGAGCGGTGGCAATGAATCCCACGCAGCATTTTTTGTAACGGGAATCATCGAGCTGCTTCCTTCATTGCTCTGTTCTATCATTTAAAATCATCCATGTGTTGTAATATTTTCCTCAGAGGACTATCTGGACTGACTCAGCATCGGTGTCTTTTCTAGTTTAGGTAATCAGATTATGAGCGGAAAAAAGAAGTGTCTGTTTTGTGTCTCGGATGCTTTTAAATGCACAGACGTTATAGTGTTGCTAATATTATTTGCACTTCTTGCATTACGCCCCTGACAGTTTTAGCAGCAACGAACCGAAGGGTAAATAAAGATGCAAGGTCATCAAATATGCAACAAACACATTTTTCCAAAAAGGACAACATGCAAAGTCCTAGAAACAAAGCTCTAAATTGTACTCATATGGAAGGCTAAAGGAAACCATAATAGCCACAATGATGAGAAAAGAGCAAAATCATGCCTAAGGCACATTTTGCTATGCAAAATGCAAAACCATCCTCTGTCCTGCTGAAGTTGCATATAACATGGAAATGGAATAATGTTGAGCAGATTATAGTTCCTCTTGAATTTTAGGAAGAAAGAATTCCGTACATCTTAAACAGCAGTATTCATAAAGCTTTCCTTTAGAATATAAAAGCTCACACAAAATATGTGCACTGTGCCCACATGTATTCATATATGAGTTAAAACATTTTTCAGAAATGTTTTATTTATTTATTTTTAATAGTATTCTCTACATTTTTCTATTTCCTGCATGTTGCTGAAAGAACACAACCTGCTTTCTCTGCGCTCAGCTGTTAAATGCACCAAAATAGACAAGGAGTGTTGGACAGGATAAAAAAACTCAGTTACACCATATTTACAGCTTGTGCCTGGTGTTCCAAACCACTGGTGGTCAGTAACAAGATGATGAACATGGAACAAGTTTATGGAAAAAAATCAGTCAAAAAACTGGTATTGAAAAACAGCTTATGGTGAGCATGCATTTTTAAGTCACTTTAAATTAGATTTATTTTTAATTTAGCACAAAGTTAAACATGCTAAAGCAAATTCTAGCAGCATATTTTTATTATAGCTATATCCATCACTCAGTACAGAACAGCCCAGCAAATAAAATAAAGTATGTCTCTTTTATTAAGATTCTTTTTGTTGATAAGACAGTTGTGTGGACATATGCTTATGAACCTTACATATACTTAGAAGGATCAGTCAGTAATCGGAATTTAATAGGAGTTTGTGGAGATGATGTATTTTTTCAGTAGTTGTAAAGCAGAGACCATTTTAATGATGTTTTAACTTAATAAAGGATAATACAATAAAACATCCAGCATATTCCCAGGGTTATACACTATATCTCAGATGTAGTGTTGGCAGAACCATGCTATCTATCTTTTTATACGGTGTGTGGTTATCATAACCAAGCGCAGTCACTTTGCTGAGGAACTGGCTGTAGTTCAGCATGAATTACTGCAGGAAAAACTGCAAGAAACTCCAGGATTATCCATTTTTGTAGCACTGCCTACAAATATTATAAGTGAAGTATTTAACACGTCATCCTTTTTATATAGGTGGTATAAATCACATCTTAAAGAAACAGATTTTTGTCAAAGTTCAGAAATCACTATGTTCAAATGAATTCTTAATTTGCAAATGATATAACAGTTAACATATTGGGTCTTTTGAAATTTTGTTAACATGATGATCCTGATAATTTTTCACTTGGAGATATGAATGTTTTTTTGTAAAAATTTATAGGGAAAGAACACACATTTTCCTTCAACAAATGCAGCTTTTGGAAATTGTGCCTCTACAGCTTCAAAAAAGAAAGTGCCTCTATTATCATGTTGATATCTGTCCCTAAGGGCTAATGGAGAGCACAGTGAAGAGAAAAAGAACAAAGGTATTTCAGATCATTTAAATTGACTGTTTTTGGCCAACAAGGAACACAAACTTTCAAGTCATTTTTACAACATACAAACCAGCCAAAAATATAATTTGATATAGTTCACCTTAAAGTGGTAGAAATCGGTTTTCTTTTGTTAAGGATCTGACTTTGTTAACATCACTGTTATATGCAACCTCTCAAAGTGCACATGGTGTTGAAAGCACTGGTTGTGCATTTTAGTGAGGCTGAACAGCCAGGTTTCTGACAATGCACAAACTCTGCCAGGTAAGCTTCTCCAGTTTAGCCAAGACAGCTACTTAAGCCAGGTAGTTCAGGTGGCTCAGGAGTCAGAGGCACTAGGCAAAGGAAAATTTTTGCACGTGTAAGTAAGTAGAAAAAGTGATGACCTTTATAATGGCATGGAAAACTATATTCTGTAGAGAACAATGCAAAGGGCATGCAGTCTTACAGTGGCTCCTCAGAAAAATCACAAAGCCAACACTAAATCACTGACCTCTGATGTCCTCTAGGTACAGTAGTGTGCAAAAGTCTTAGGGATGCATGCAACTTCAATGTCTGTTGAGAAGTACAGGTAGATTCTTATCTACCATCAGGGAGGTTTCTGGTTGGTCCCAAATTCATTCTGTAGCCTGAGAATAACCTCAAACACCCAATCTTAGTCATACAGAAGTATCTTCAGCAAAAAGAAGGAATCTTGCAACAGACGGTCTGGTCCCCACAGAGCCCTGATCTCAACATGACCAAGTCAGTCTGGGAGGACATGCCGAGACAGTCAAAGTGTGCAAAAGAACTGTGGCCAGTTCCTCAAAATGTTTAGAAGAACCTACCAACCTCTACCTTAAACTGCATGCAAGTTTGAATAAAAGAACTGATGCTGTTTTAAAGGTAAAGGGTGGTCCCACCAAATATTGATTTGATTGGGGGTTTTTTTTGTCTGCTGCACTTTTCAGAAGGTTTATTGATTAATAAGTATTCATGGCATTATTTCTGGAACCATCCATAGCTTTATAGAATTTTTCCCCACAGGTGCCTAAGACTTTTGCACAGTACTGTATATACACATTAATACATGAACTTGGATAAGAAAGAAGTCTTATTGCTACTGGAGACCATTAGAGAAAAGCTTCAGTTCAAAAACACATCAAAAACAGTTTTTATATTCTAGCTGTAAATTCATTCACAACCTTCTTTTTAATTCTACCAGTCTAGAAAGAAAAAGTGGGTGAACTTTAACATTTTTTTACGTTTATGTTCTCCAACACCAGAAAAATAATGACATGGGGGTGACATTCTAAGTCTTACATTAACCATAAAAAGCATTTAAAAGCAGTGAATGTGTGACTGCCTTACCTGAGAGCGATGGAGGTCCCATTGAAAGAGGCAATGTAGGGTCGTGTGGGGCCAAAGCTGCCTTGACGCATGTAGCGTTCGTCTCCACAGCACAAGATGACTAAGAAAGCACGGCGGAAGGCACGATTAAGGAAGGCATACAGGAAGGGGTTGAGGCCCGAGTTGATGTAGCCCAGCCATAGCCATGCTGTCCACACCTGCCAAGGCACACTGTAACGGATGAAGGGGTCCACCACATTGGTCAAGAAGAATGGTGTCCAACAGAGGCAGAAGCAGCCCATAATAATGGCCAATGTCTTGGCTGCCTTGGCCTCCACTTTGATGCGACTAGTGCCTTGGTGATCAGGCCCGGCCTGGTGCTCAGGGGCAGAGCCTGCGCGGTGTAGCGTACCAATCTGCCTGGCATGTGTCATGGCTGTCACATAGATGCGACGATATGCCAGCACCATAAGGCCTAACGGGACGTAGAAAGCCACAGCAGAACAGACCAGGGCATACGGGCCATTCACCAAGAAGACGCAGAACGTTTCATTAGTGGCACTGCTCCGCCTCCGCTCCTCGATCTGTATGGAGAAAGGATAGGTGTGGGAGCCTGCATATCATGCACATATACTGTATACTCAAACACAGATCTGCGTCCATCTAGGGTTAGCTAGCAAGTGCTCAGATGGAGACTAAGGCTTCACAACAATACTTACAATGTCCTCGATGCCAATGGTGTTCCAGCTTTGCATTATGGGAAGAAAGGAGATGAAGGTGGGAATGACCCAACAGCCACCAAGCATTAGAGTTACTCTGACAGGCGTCATCTTGTTCCTGTACACTAATGGCTGACAGCAAATAGCATAGTACCTGTCATTGTAAGAAAAACCAGGGGACTAAATCAGTTCATAAACTACAATATATTTATTTAATATTCATCTCTTGACACAAATCACAATACTACCAAAATTTTCAACAGGAAATTCAAAAAAAGCACAAAACTACAGCCAGCTGGAGAAAATGTAAAATAACTTCTTGAAAAAGCAGCCAAGTTAAATTTGCAGAAGATAATTCCCAAGGAAACAGCGGATGCAGTGGATGCAAAATTGAGACAAGAGGACTCAAATGAGATGTCCTGGGACCCTCAGCCACCCTAATAGGCAGCATGGACAATGTTCTGTAGAAGGAGCATTTTTTTCCATCTTTTCCTTTCATAATTGACAATATCCATCATTCACAGAAAACATTCATACCTTGGGCTTGCCACTACAACAACTGTGAGAATAGTTGTGTAAAATCTCTCTCATCCGGAGATATTAAATACAGAAAGCAGAGTGAAGTATGGTCACGTGATGTCATTACACGGCTCACTCCTCCATCTCTCAGGCCAAGCAAAAACTGAAATAAATTGAAGGAGTTACACCTGATGAAATATTACCTTCCCCTTTCACTGACTTCGAAAACTGTTTTATTATGCTATTATTTAGCACACGTTTAGCCCAAACATTTGATATTTCTATTACTTTCGCACTTTAAATATTCACTTTGAAGACACTTTTCTAGAGGCAACTTGCAGTGCAAAGCTACTTGTTATGTATGTTCATTTATATACCAGAACAATGTTTCTACAAGCAACACAGAGTAGATAATGTTCTGAAGGTGGAATTCAGAACAGGGTATTTGAGTACAAAGAGGCAGCTCCAACCACTATGCTACCTGATGTCTTACCCATCTCGACTTAAGTATTTCACTCAAGGGTACAACAAAGTCAACAAAGTGCTTTCTGTGACATGAATCAGCAACCTTTCAGCCATGAGTTCAGCTCTTCCATTATTGACCTGCAGCTGGGAACTTACCCCATCTTTTAAAGACCTGTTTATGGCTCTGTCTCTTACTCCTGCTCTCACTTCCAAGACGCATGAGGCAGTCTGGTCAGAGAATGCTTTGTGCCAGCCTTACAGTGAACAGTGCAGTGTGCAGTGTGGTGGTACAAATTTTCAAAAAGCACAAGTGTCTGATACATCTAAAATAATATATCTTCCTCTGCTGATCAAAATTAGAAAACATTTGACCTCTGAGTTTAGGTCTTTCTAAGACTTCATCTGTCCACGGGCACCGACAGGCCACAGTGCCATTGCTGGAGGTTGTTTCCTGGTGCTGGAATCACAGCAAGGCAAATGCCCAGGAGTGACGTTATGTAACAAACGTTTGCCATTCTAACAGTAGCCTTGTAATATTGTATTTGTAATGTGTCCAGCAAATACAAACACATTATCAGCCTCAAAACCTTAACAGAAAAAATATAAACAGGAACACGCTTGAAAGGCAGTAAAGCTTGGTCATAATCACTTAGTAAATCAATCTTAACTCCTCAACGCAATTTCTTAAACCTTGTTTCCCAACTAAATATAGCTGCAGGTTACTAGTTTTGTCATGTGTACCTAAACCTGCTTTATAGACATTTACAACCTGTTATTCAAGAACAAATGTACAGAGTACTTTTTAAAAAGCTATGAATGTAATTACGTTCAAATGATTTTTAAAAGAAAAAATTCTTGCAAATGGTTCCATAAGTCCATCCTGGCTTGCAACACAAAATTATGAATGCACCTAACAAATTTCTTTAAAAGATAAATCTAAACTCAGAAGCAATTTTGGGAAGGTTGTTTAATACCATTAATAAACCATCTCAAAAGGGAAACAAACAGTAGTTTCCTGTTCACAAGGAAGGAAGGAGACAAAGAGACATGTCCTGTCTGTATTTCTCTAGGATCTATGAACAGAACTCATTATTTATACTAACCACAAATACATTATTACATTTGAAATACATTACTCTAATGCCTGACTCTTACTGTATTCATAATTGTGTATTCCTTTCTCTTCCTATATTTATGCACTGTTGGATGTTCTTGGCTACTGGCATCTTTTTGGTGCCGGGTGGTTGCCATAGTGATCCAGAGGGATACACAAAACCTCTTTACCTGAACATTACTGCAACCATCAATCTTCAAAAACAGTGTAAGCATTATCATTTCGAATTTATCCCAAAACCAGAGTTAAATATGTTACACAAATTGGCAGCTGATTATTTATTTTCCAAGGCTATAAAACAAACTAGTTATCAATGTTATTATTATCAGTGTTGGTTTGGCTGTACTTCATGCACATGTGAGACATAAGGTGTGTGTGAGAAAAAGGGAAAGAGTAGGCAGGTGCTTGGGAAGAGTGTGACAATGTAATTGTGTAAGTGCACCAGTTTTTGTGTTCTCACCTGTCTAAGGCAATGCAGCAGAGGTGCAGAATGGAGGCTGTGGTCAGCAAGACATCCAATGAGGTACGAACAAGGCATGATGTTTCGCCGTACCTCCAGCTACCTGTGGTCAGCTCAATGGCTGCAAAAGGCATTACTACCAGCGCCACAAGGAGGTCAGCAAATGCCAGCGACACGATGAAGTAGTTGGTCTTCTTCTTCCTAGTGAGGAGAAGCATGCACTTTCATGGGGGAATAGGAAAATGGAATGGGCCTGGTGGTGAATGAAATACTAGCATTATCATCAATCATGCATTTCATTTGCTCTTAAATTTCACAAAGAACTGGTTTTAAATGAAAAGCACTTTTTCTTTCAAAGTAGAGATTAAATTTCTGGTCACTTTTTTAGGAGTAACACAATGTTAAAAGGCTTTTTCAGTCTGCCATATTTAACTGCCAAGAATGAAATGATAAGCTGTATCAAGACTGAGACAAAGACAGAAAGTAAGAACTCTACTATCTGTCCCAGATGACCATGCTCAGCCATCTGACTACTGAACTTGGGAAATGGTCTGTTCTCTATTAGAAAGGCCTGCAATGGAGTTCCCTGTACGGATGGTGCAGCCAGAGAAAGCTTTTAGTTGGTCATAAATATTTATTCACTGGGAAACTTTTTGTGGCCTGATCCATTAAGAAGTGAGATATCGAAGAGAAAGGGAACATGGATAACTACAGCTAGAAAGACTGAAATAACATCAGTCTCAGTTCTGTCCTTCATGATCAACTTACAGTATAACTATTTTTCTATGTTTAAAATCATAACAATATTTTCTCAGGCAGTGTGGATACGCACATACTTTGTTATACTGTAGAAAATATACTGTTCTGAAGCTTTGCAAATCTGATCTGAAATGAAAACAGCTGTGATGGTACCAATATAGCTTGATGAATAAATATTATAACCTATAACCGGAATATCGTCAGACCGTAGTAATGTAGTGGAACACAACCCATTTGGACATTTTTAAAGACACTGGAGAAGGTAAAAAATATTATATTCTAAGTGAATCTTCTATACTGTTCTCAAAAATAAATGCAAAAAATGTAATTTTTTAATTAAAAATTTTAAAACCTCTATCCATCAAACTTAAGGAGGAGCAAGTAAATATATTATCTCTCTGTCTGTCTGTCTGTCTGTCTGTCTCTCTCTCTCTCATTCTTCTCCAGGGCAATTTTGATCTTGCTAAGCAATGATTTATGTTTGTTGTGAGAGGTCCTTCATCTGAGACAAAGGTCTTAACTAAGAGACATACGTTCTATTATGGACACGATTAGTAAAGTCAAAAAGCTGCAAATTCAGAAATAAGTGCAGACATGGCACTTGGAAACATTATTGTGGTTCACACGCTGGTATGTGACAGGATGGGGTATAGAATCACCACAGCCAGGTGAAATGAACAGGTTCTAAGTTCATTTTAACATAGGGTTAGACATACACTGAGATACTTTGCTGCAGCAATTGGCATAAATGGCCAGGAGGTTAACCTGGTCTAACATGCAATACCCAACTGGGATGAAAAACCTCTCCGGCAGTTTGATCCAAGTGTAAGGACTTCATTTCTCTCCCAGTATATTTAACAAATTGACATATAACATGGTCTTTGAATCAACTAGTCAGATGTACAATAGTATGACTGATTGACAAACCCCTGCTAGGTTTCAATAAATATTTAAAAGATGAGATGGCACAAATGAGCAGAGTTTGGTCCAACCTTCAGAATCATCTTAGTGCTTAAGCCATGGTGGAAGTGCTACTAACATTACAGGAAGCAATCGCCACATAGAAGTGACTTTACCTTAGCTGTCGGTCCTTGCAAAGTGCTACCATCACCAGCAGGTTGCCGAGGATGGTCAAGATGATGATTGCAGTCAGAAAGATTGTAAGAATAATCCTCTCCACAGGATTCAGGGCATGTTCAGTGCTCACCTTCCCAGTGAATGGCCTGTAAACATGCACAAGCAATACAATGAAAGAAGTTATTAAAATAAACTATACAATCATGTGTAAATAAAATGACAAAAAGAACATCAGCTTGTAAGCTCGTAAGGAAAATTCTTGAAAAAAGTCTTCCTAATTCCTAATTATTTCAATAGGCTTAAATGAATATGTTTTACTGAGGAAAATAATTTCACCCCCCTTTTCACCAATCATGCAAAATGTCTGTCTTATCTTTTAAATATGGAGAAAATCTAATTGAAAAGCATCTCAACTTAAGAATTCCACTCAAGGGTACAACAGAATCAGTGTTTAATAACTACTGTGGACACCTTTAAATCCAGGCTTAACATCTGCATGTCCAAAGTCACTTTTGCCTGACACATTTGCATTATCCTTTTTTACAGTCTGTTTCCTATCAATATTATTGCTTTTTTACCTAAAGAGGCAGTGCTTCTAATTTCAATTACAATTCATTTGTGATGAAAGAAAAGTTAATTAAATCATTGTTTATTATACTGCTTTTCAAGAAACTTCTTTTTTATTCATTCAAGTGTTAAAGTGAAGTAGCTTTCCTTTGCATTTCCAGCTCCTTCTAGCCATTTTATTTTGCTTTAAAGCTCATCATAGAAAATGGTTCACACATTGATATAAAGCCACACAGTTTCTGGGATGCTTTTGTTGGGGTACATGACTACAAAACAAATGAGATGAGATTGTATGGTGGTCAACATCACCAAGATTCATGTTTTGATTTGAAATATCTGTTCTCATCAGGCATTTCTTATGAGTGGACTGTTGGTTGTGCAAATTTTAGAGTGCGATGGCTATTTTTGTAGCATGAGTGTTTGACATGTGAAGGAGGCCTGGGCTTCTGGACCGCTGTGAATATTCAGTTTATTAATGTTTATAATGTCTGCGATTATGATAGTCATATATTAATAATGAGGCTCTCAAATGTTCGGCTGTGAAAGCTGGCCATAGAAAGACACATGGCACTGTGATGAGGATTCTAGCGTTTAAAGACTTGGATTCCACTCACAGCACTTTACCTCTCTGTTGAGTCCAACTGAGTGGCCATCGCCAGACACTTGCATGGGTATTGTCAGCAGGGCTTCCTCTACAAGGAGCACCACGCCTCCACTGTGGAAAAAGAGACTGCTGTTCATGATGTCTACTACAGCTGCATCTAAGCTGTCTGAAAATTAAACCCACTTGTAAGATATAAAGCAAAGCTAAAAAAGTGCTTAAAAGTACTTTGAACCATTGTGTTAAGGAAATCAGCTGTACTATGAATATTTACAGAGTTTTTTGGCATAAATGGAATGGTACTTCAGCTTAATAATGTAGAAACTGCATTTACTCGGTGATTTGCAATCTTCTCTGGATGGTGACAGTTAACAGTTTTGCCTCGAACCAATTGTAATGAAAATCTACAGAGGGGACAGTTTTATTCAACTCACTGTGCTACTATTGTCCATTCTCTTTCAAACATATTGTCAATATGTGCATATTGTGCATATTGTTAGTCTGAAATATTGCATTATAATGCCTGCTTATCAGGGCTGATATTTTTATGCTTTATTTTTCTGAGCTGTACCCAAAGATTAATGATTTTTAAAAGTGCATTATTCTAGCTGCATGGTGACATGTCACTGTCAAACGTCGAACATTATGGTTACTGATGTAACAGTTTCTTTTTTCATTAGCAATAGCAGCAACACTAGGTCACAATAACACAGAAACAGAAACAGTAGCACAGAGATGATGAACACATCCACAAATATAGAGCAAGGTTTGCAAAAAACTGCAATATTTTTGGTTTTATCAAATACCATTATTGAAGAAGTTCATTATCAAAATATGTCCAAAGTCCATGAGTCATCATGCAGATTAAATGTTATTTTTTACAAGCAAAATAAAATTCATCACTTTGGCTATCCAAACGCTGTTTCTGTACAGAGAAAAACTATAACAATAAAATACTATTGCTAAATTATTAAGACTGAAAGAAGTAAAGCTAATGGTATTGTACAACGCACCTACGAACAGAATGATTTTCCGTTTAGTTTAGGAATATTTAAACATATTTACAGTACTTTTAATTATATTGACATCCTAGGTAATAATTGAAAATTGAAACAAATAATTTTGGCATAAAACAATAATGCAACCCTGATAACATAGTCTGGTTTTATTACGAAAAACAAGGACTAAAACATGCAAACTAGTAAAGCAAAAAAGTAGAAACAAAAAAGATAGGGATAGGGACAGAAACAGAGAAAGACAGAAACAAAAAGGGTGATACCAAAATGCAAAATCCAGAACCAAGCTATAAACAAAAACTCCAACAACTTTACCCCATAAAGTCTGTCAGCCACCACTTTATTTACAGCTGCCAGGCATGTCCTAACTTCTAACTAAACATGGCCAGCGAATCGCTGCTTCATGGCCATAATATGTGATAAGAGTAACCCCCAAACAAGTAAAAAGCACAATAAATGATAATAAAGTCCATAGAAATAAACAGAAACTTGTGTAAAAAAAGATAAAGAAGGTTAAATCTTCCTTCAGAGTTGCCAGAAAATCAACAGCAGATCCTGGGCAGACAGTCAGATCTTCCCTTCATGTAGACATTTCATTCAGGCAGGAACAGTGAAACCCCAATAGATTTTGCAATTGGCAGTCTCATCAATTTCACATCTCCTTCATATGGGTTCGGCCGGCAGAATGGGATACAGTCGCAGATGGGAGTTTTTAAAAGTTTTGTGTTCCTTTGCTGCTGTGTCTTTGTTCTCACAGTCAGAAAATCAAACAGATGGATATTCTGGTTGGGAGTGCGGCTGGGTAATACACAGAATTTATGCTTATGTTGATCTATGTTGAATCGTGGAGTGAAGTGTAATACATTCTACAGAAATTATTTAACCGGAGCGTTTCCTTTAGCATTCTCAGATAAGATTACAGTTTTAAGACTGTTGTAGCAGCTTGTCATATTCTACTTTTCACATGGTGCAACTCAGCTTTTTGCTCCATGGCAAAAAGATTTAGACTGACATTTTTTTCATGTTCCACAATTCAGAAATCTTGTGTTCGGTTTAACAAAGAAAGTTTCAAAGTTCAACATGCAGTCAGTTAAAATGGTGTTTTATTTCCATAGCTGCAATGGAGGAGGAGACATGTTTAATTTGGCATTAACACCACCCAACTCATCTAGTTTTGCAGACTGAGCTTTGAAACCAATTATTCGGTCAGATCTTATTCATAATGCTCATAGAGCTCAGCTGGCCAGAAGATACCCCTTTCATCCATGATACCCAGTCTACCTAAATGAACTGGTACAGCTTGCAACAGAACAGTTGACCAGTCTCAATCTCTTCTTCATCATAAAAAGCTTTAAATGAATCCTTAGCAACCTTCTTTGAGCGTTTGGTTTGAGTCAGTACTTTTTTAGTTGTCTCTGGTTTAGCTCTTTTTTTTTTTTGGTAGTATGTTAAGGGCAAAAAGTCTAATGCTATTTGACTTCTACAGTCTGTTATGGCATTTTAAAATCAGTGTAGAAGGAGAAAAAAATGGCAAAGTTGTTAGTTTCCTGAATACAGTCAAAAATTAAGTGGTCATCTTAAAGATGGTGACATAACCAACTGATCTAATAGTTTCAAAAGCTTACGCAGAACAGTGAACAGTGAAGTCCTTGGTTGTAACAATAACAAAGTACTGCTACCATGGCCCTTGTGTTGTAGTGTTTATGCAATTGGATGCTTTGTCTACACACTGCCAGAGAGACTGAAACATAGTAAACATGGCTGCTGTTAAGCTTATAGTACTTTTTACTCCAGAACTATATAGTATATCCCACTATCACTTGAAGTTTGTTACCATGATAAATTCTCTGTGTGCCCTTACTGTAAGCACTGACTGACCTGACATTTCATACTGCAATGAACCTTGCAACAGGAAAACTATACAAATAAGACACTGCAACACTGAGCATCCAATGAATGTTAAGAACTATGTTGCCTGGAGGCTTGTGCTCCTTGTTGTTTGACTGTTATTACTTGAATTGAACATTTAAAAGTAAACCAGAAAAACAGTCCAAACAGTAACACATTCATGAAAGCTAAAAATATGCATGAGTACCTTGCCCTGAACTGCAGAGTTTGCACATCCTCTCATATTTTCCCAATCCAAAGACAAGCATGGAAGAAAGCAGTGGTAAACTGCTTCTATATCCTCTATTACTAAGAAAATCACAAGACTGGCCAATTCAACAGCACCTACATATAATAGGTCTTACCTATACACTCAGCATTTACTCTGGAACTATATTTCTTGTTTTGGAGTGGGCTTTGTCCTTCTCTGAAATTGCCCCATAGCTGAAGTTTGTCCAAGAGTCACTTTGATGCAGTTACAAGGTGTATATGGACAACTCTGAAGGCTGCATGTAATTGTGCACCAATGGACCCTTTCCAGAGCAAGACCATCTATATAAACTATAGTCCTGCTGAGAGATTTCAATGTGCAAATGGGCAGCTTTAGTGGAAAAACAAAGAAACCACAACAGGCATATTTAGAAAGATCACACTCCTTGTTCTTAATCCAAACAGCAAGTTCGTATTGGACTTCTGTGCTCTCCACAGATGGGCTACAACAAAAACGTTATGGAACCTAGGAGCAACAAACTGATCATAACCTAGTGTTCAGTTGGACCAGTGAGCTGATGAGACCCAGCAATTCTTGTATGAGTCCTTGGAGTGCCTGGTTGGACCTCAATTCTCAATGAATTTGACTTCTTCAGTGAGAGTGTATCCTTATTAAGAGATCTTATCTCTTTGCTCTCCTGGGAAAGCCTAAATTTATGTGTTAGAGACAAGGCAGATTTGGAGTCTTAGATTCTAATGGAACAATAGAGTTTGGAACATTGAACCCTCACAAGGATACTCAAGGGGGTAGGTGAATTTGTAGGAATCTGCAAGAGCTTTGACAACCTGAAGATGGTCTACAATTGTGTGCCCAAGCATTCTCTTGGGATGTGTTGCAAACACTGTTCTGTTTATAATTTGTTCCCTGTATCTGCAGAATGAATGTTTGAGATCAGTAAACTTGTTCACTTTACAAATTAAATCAAAATATGGCTGGTAACAACAGAGCTGGGTTTAGAACGTATCTAGGTTGGAGATACCAAGGTTTCAGTCTTGTTGTTTGGTGATGATTTTGCCCTGTAAGTTTCACAACAGTGTGATGTTTGGCACGCACAGTAACAGTTCACAGCTGTGTGACACCGCAAGGATAAATGTCAGCACCTCCAAATCTGAGGTGACGGTTTCCACTAGCGATAAGGAAGATTGGTTTTTTTCCAGCTGGCAGTTGCTTCAGGTGGAGGGATTTAAGTATTTTAAAAGTATGTTTGCATAGAACAGCAGGGATATTTCCAAAACTGGCCAGCATCTTGGCTGATGGTCATAATTTTGGGCAGTAACCAAAAGAACATACTCTTCTGCAACATAGTGGAGCTCATATTCTGTGACTGGTTGCTTAGCAATCAAGATGACCCTCTCAGTAGAATTTCTCCTCCAATTCAAAGCGCTAGGTAAGGTGGTTTGGACCACCACGTTTAATTCCCAGTGAGTATCATCTGAGCTAAATTTGCCAGGCTGATCCCTTTGAGAAAATGCCTGAAGACAGGGCCAGAACATCCCTGAGAAAATCCCTTGCTCCAGTAGCCCCCCGAACATAGTCAGTTTTTCTGAGGATAGCCCACTCTAAGCAGATTTCGAGCCGTGCCATATTCTTTTCATTTTTAATAACTGACATAACTGTAGTCTGAGCAACATTCAGTGACTTTGAAATTTTCTTGTATGCAGCCAGGTACAAGACTGGTATTTCTCAACAACCTGGTCAAGTTGTCTGGGATGTACTGTATCTTCGTGGTTTTCAGGTTTTTAGCAGGAAACTCACAAGCACTTAGACCTTCCAGATACAGGTGCATTTATACCTCAGTCACAAACAGCTTGACCGCACAAAGGTGATCACCATTTAAACAGTTATCTGACTTCTAATCCGTTGGCTGATGGTTTAGGTGTGCCATAGTAAAGAGGGCGAATACTTATACAATAATGATTTAGGATTTTATATCAATTTGTAAAGATTTGTTTTCACTTTGACATTTTATAGTCTTTTTCTGATGATCAGTGTCAAAAAGCCTAATTATATCTACTTTTTGTGTTTTAAAACACTGAAAAAGTTCAAAGGGAAGAATAAGTTTTATTGGGACCCTATAATCAATGAGACATAAAATAAAATGTGCAACAATTTCTGACCAAGCGTTCATTTCTTGAACATGTCTTAAGTATTTTAATCACTCTAATCTGAATTTAAAAAACTAATGGAGTGGTTTAATGTTTAAAAACCACCAGAGGGTACTTGACAATAATGACTGAGCCTTGTTTTAGAGGTGTTGAAGGACATAACCTTTTCTTTACCTGCTTACTCTGACACCTTGTTCCTATGGTCACATGTGTTACTGTTACTGTTTTGGACTGACATACGCTTTATGCTGTAGGTCCATTCTCAGGCTTGCATGCAATGTCTTTATTTTTTCCCTACTACACAGTATCCCATTGTTCTGTTTGTTCCAATATAAGTGCAGAGCACCAGCCTCTTTCTTCAAGTGATACAGTGGAAATTTTCTCCTGTGATATTCAGGTTCAGTTGGTACACCACCGTGAGTTAATATTACATCCAGTTGTGTTCATGCTATTTTAGATTTTATGTATTTATATAGGACTCTTTGTTAATGGGGTAGTACTGAGTAAGAAGGAAGCTAAAATGAAAGCAGAAAGAAGAAAATGCATGAACAGTCAATTCATATTCAGTTCAACATAAGAAATATTTCCAACTAAGTACAATGATACCTGATTTTATGAATGATATGTGAACGTTTTAAAGTTTGTTTCTTTTTAATTCTATTTGCATCACTCATGTATTTCCTAGAGAAAACATAACCTTTATTTAAATGATAGATGTCTGCAAGGCATCTGCGAGGATTTATTTTTACTCACTTTAAATTAGCTTTCATTTTAATGTATATCAAAGTTAATACAAGTATTATTAGAACTGACTATCTAGATACTAAAACAAAAGTCTTATAGTGCATTTCTTTAAAGCTACATCTTCAATTCTATGTAAAACGTAATCTGTAAATAAATCGAGACGTTTGCCTTCACCTTGATAGGAAAACTTCATGAACAAATGAAATATCAAAATACTCATTCTAACTGTGGTCCTACATAGAGTTGCCAAGATATAATCTGACAGTACATCACAGTTTCTCATTCCAGTGTTCTTTAAATGACAGCACACGTAACAGCGCACGCACACAAGTATATCTCCTACACCCTAATAACCCTAGCACTTCTGAGATTTTGTGCTTTTTACTGTTATAAACAGTTTTCTTGGCTTTTCCCCCTCAGTGAAACTGGACTGACCGTTTAGCATTGCCTAACATCTGTCAGCAGACAACATTCTTATGCTCACTGTTGGTGTGACTGCTAGCACAAGTCAGCAGTTAGTGTGGAGTTCTATCAGACATGTGTTCCTGTGAGGGACATTGTTCACAAACTCAGCCCTGACAATGGCATTCCGGTATATTCCACCTCAAAGGCAGCATATTACCAGCGTAATCGATTACTTGGATTCTAAGCACAGTCACGAAGCCAGTAGCATGAGGCTAACTGCTCTAAAAGCAGGGAATACTTGTTAAGCATTCTCTGTACCCTGCTGTGTGGTATCGGACCAGAAGGTCTCCTTTAAAGGAAATGCAATTCTTACCAAGAAATTGAGTACAACCAATACTCCCTGAGGTCACAGGATCACAAACAGGATCACAGACACCACCACACCTTTATCCCTGAATTACCCTTAAATGCAAGTGAAGGAAAGCATGCTGCCAGGGACGATCTGCAGCAAACATTTTGCTTTCACTGTTTTAAACTCATGGTATTTTATCACATTTTTCCAAACTGGTGTGTCCAATCTTGTGGTCATGAAGGGGTGGAAGTGGTGGAAATGAAGTATGGCAGGGTTTATACTCTATGACAGGGTGTTCTGCTTGCTGCAGAGGTGCTGCTCCTCCAGGTTGAAAAAACCAGCTGAAGAAGTTCTAGCATCTTATTAGAATGCCAGAGGTTGGGTGCCCACAGGAGGTATATCACATATGCCAAACTGGTAGAAGGCCACAATGCACAGCCAGAAAACTGTACCTCTTGTTTTGACTTGAAATGCCTAGGGAGCTCCCTGGAGCAGTTGGATATTATTGCCCCAAAACGCTTTTCTATTTTTTGTGACAGTTACATTTAGATCATTTGTGTATCTCTAGGATGTTCCAAGCCCGTTAAACGGGACAAGTTTGATGTCGAACTTTGCCCTGGAAGGGAGATAGAGGTCAGTATAATCCTACAAAATCTGTTTCCCCACACCAGTGAGAAACTATAGCTGTACTCCAGCACATTTAGTCCTTTCTTTGATTCCTTCACCCTTGCATCCTCTGTGATATGAAAAGCAAAAAACTGGCTGCCATCTTAATGTCTACTACTGTGGGACTTGAGAAGGAAGCGGGTATTTCCTTTATTGTCTCTTCTGCAGTAGAACGCATCAGTGTATCATCAGGGCAAAGAGTTTTTGTAGGATCTGTGACAAATACAAAGCAGCAAGCTCCGACCCACCCATGAGGTTTGAGTGTTTTTAAAACATATCGTGCGTGGAATTGTATTGAGAGACTTTAGTTTCATCACACTTTTATTGTTTGACAAAGCATAACAACACATAACACAATAACTATATACTGTAAGTGTTTTTAAGCTTCTTAAAACGCAGCTTACATTTTGACAAACCTGTAGATCTGGCAGAATAGCCATATGTATAATAAGACAATTTTTTTACATTTCCAGTGTTTAATAAATGTTAATTTCTTATCTCAATCTATGCTATGAAAATGTACAAATAGGTTTAAAAAATAATATTACAGTATCAGAAAAACCCATATAAAATGATTAGATATTTCACAAACAGTTTTATATTTCAGCTCTGCTGTCTGTGGTGAAATGTTTGTCTACTGTCAAATTTCTTAAATTCCAAGAGATGTAAGAAGTAAATTAGTGGTCTCATGTTAGATTTGGCAATTCAACCGATAGCACACTGTTCATTTATGTCACAAGATAAAACACATGCGATACAAATGGTCAGTGACATTGAATTTGTGCATGGAGTAAACTGTCCACGGCCTGAATATGCTTCTAAAATTTCTATGGTTTGAAGGAAACTGATCACATTAGAAGAGATGCAAAGACAGCAGAAGCAAGCTGTGAAATAATGAGAATGCTTCTTTGGGCTGCTGACGTGCAATGCAGATGGTGCAGCGTAGAGCTCCAGCTGACAGGGGTGTTACTCATGCATAAGTGGATTTCATCCTCCTTTTGGCGCAGACATAGAACAGGTGTTACACCATCTACATACAACCCTGGATTGAAACTTACAGGAACTCTGCTGGAACCCAAGACTGGTGTAGCCAAACAAAGCAACATTTTGATTCTTTCAGATCTTTAGATCTTTACTGTTTAGTTTACTATCTCTGGTACTGTTGAAGCTCTTCCCTTACAAATCCATAAAAAGGATTCAGGTTACAATGGAGCATCTGCATTCCAAATATGCATTTGCCAAAGGTGAGCTGGCTGCATTATAAAAGCACATATTCCTAGGTTTTATTCCTAAAACGCTGTGAAAGGAAATGACTTGTAATTCATCAGTAGGCCCCTGATTTGAGAATGAAGGCCTTGTCATGGCCTTCACCAGTCTAAGGAGATGCGAAAATGCCTTTCTTTACCTCAACGTGTTTTGGATAACTGCCTGACACCCTAACACACTGGTATGAGCTACACACTTCCAGCCAGCAAACAACAGTAACAGCACAAGAAATGGAAATTAATCATTGAGTGACGTCACAACAGCTAAAAAAATTACAGCACAGAATTGCTATTTCAGCTGCTGCAGGAAATGTTACAGCAGACTGCAATGACAAATGTTCCAGTTATTAAACATCTTGCACCTCCCTACATGCACTGTCTTCTTCATTTCTGTCCCACGGAAAACAACATTTATATTCCACAAAGCCAGGTCTTCCTTTCATCTAGGAAATCAAAGTCACATAAAGGAATATTTATATAACTGATAGCACATTGCAGTGGATTACCTCTTGATAATGACAAGATAGTTTGTGTTTAGAAATCATTTTTCAAAGCGGGTAAGACTTATTTACTTGTATGCCAGTGACATAACTTGATGTCGGAGTGCCAAAAACTAATAAGAATACTGTTCAGTGGCGTTATACACAAACACAGGGGGGACGCACTGAACCTTCCCCCTTGTTCCACCTATGCCGTCTGGAATGAAGGTAATTGTGTAGCTGTCGGCAGAGCGACGGCACAGGGCCAGGCGGGCGAGTCAAGCTGTGAAGCCTTGCTCCACAGCGAGCGTCCACCCATGGCGTGTGCAACCAAAGCCTAACGTGACTGTTATTGAAAGTGAACGGTGACATTTAAGCATATAAAATGTGTTTCACAAGATCACATTTCTCCATAAACAACCGAGTCAAGTATTTTTTTCATGTGGCCAAACAACATGCACGACTCTGGTGTAGTATCCAAGATCTTCAATTCATTTGGCACGTGGAAATACATTTTGTGAATTAAGCAATAAGGAGAATTGTAATTGTTTGTGAAAGGATAATTTTGTGTGCGCTGATCTGTTTGTTTAAAATGTGACAGTTGTACTGTTGGCACAATAACTAAATGAGTGCATAAATATTGTGGAATAAATGACTTATTTTACACCATGGCACAATCCGCCTGCCACTTCCCCATTTGAAAAACCGTTTGCACATCTAGTAAATGAAGTGGGATGAAATGTGGCCTGACTGGAATTACATTCCCTCAGCATCCCACTTTTTTTTTCACAACCTTATGGAGGGTAAAATCACTGACTCTCAGCTCAATCTCTGCTTTGTTTAAACCATTAAAACGTTGTCTACAGCAAAAATTTTAATAAGTAACCAGTGACAATTGTAATAATGGTGACGTAAGGTGCACGTAAGGTTCATGCCTGCCTGATTTGCACCTCCAGCACTCATGCATAACTTCTTTGAGAGCTACTGCTAACACTTTTTGGTCGTCCGATACCTGACTGCCGCCTCGTGATTAACCAACAGTGAAATGTTTGTAATGCATGGGCGAAAGGCCTTTGTAGAAGCTGTGATGGCCCAGTCTAACAACAACGTGAAGGTGTTAGACCTGCGATAATCTGAACTGTGATCACCAGGGCAGACAGAGACACAGGTCTGAGGCTTACCTGTGGCATCTGTATGCCTGCCACACACTGAGAAATGAGGAATACCAACATGAACTACTCCCTAGTTCCTACTTCAGCAATTCACAAGAGGGGATCGTAGCGAGGAAAAAGCCGTTCAATTCAACACAACGGTGTATTCAAAAAACCCGTCACTTTATAAATATGAATTCACGTAACTGCCCATCACCTACTTTGGATGAGCTGTCACCTGATGGTTTTTCCAGTAATGTTTGTTTTATATAACCTACTGTAATAAATCATTTTCAATGAATGGCTATATAAAGGTTTTAGTCGCAAAAGACATATGCAGATTATTTGCCCTGAAGCTACTAATGTGTTCCATATTAAGGCTGATCCGATTTTTCCAGCTAGAAAACTTCAATTTTCAAGGTAGAAATGTTTTTAATAATGAATGCACACTGAGCACATCCCTCAGATATGTTTTTCATGTGATAAATTCTAAATTAAAAATTTTATTACCAATATATCTTTAACAACAGGACACTTAATTCTTGTAGACCTACTGAGGTCCAAAAACTACAGAAATGCTGTATGTTTTCAAGGTTTAAGGTTCACTTTTTTGTCATTCATACAGATAGACAAGCGAGAACAACGTCTGGTTGCTCCTGGACCATGGCGCATAGTACACTAAACAGACAACATGACAGTTTAGAACAACAGACAAACTGAGGCAGTTATGCCAATAAGTAGATTAGATACATATAAATAAATGACTATGGTAGATAGCTAAAAAAATAGATAAGAAGATTAGTGCAAACAGTGTAGTGATCGTGGTTATGATACAGTGGGAGGGTGGTTGATGGTGGCGGTGATTCGACCCTCAGATCTCCCGAATTCAGCAGCCTGACAACCTGAGGAAAAAAGCTGCTTCTGAGCCTTGAGATTTTGACCCACAAGCCGCTATATTGTATTCCAGGTGGCAGCAATGCAAACAAACTGTCGAGAGGGTTAGGAGGGTCCTCGATGATAATGATAGTTCTCCTGACACATCATTTGTTATAGGTGGTCTGGGTGCTGGGCAGTGGGGTCCTAGAGATGGACTGGGCAGTCTTCACTATGTGCTGCAGAGCTCCCTGGTCAGAGGCAGTGCAGTTCCCATACCAGACTGTGATGCAGGAGGTCACGATGCTCTTCTATGGCACATTTATACAAGTTGGTGAGGATGGAGGATGGAAGCCCAGTTCTTTTCAGTCTCTTTAGGAAGTGGACATACTGCTGTGCCTTTTTTACCAGGTAGGTTGTGTTTTGGTTTCAGGAGAAGTCTTCCATGGTGTGTACTCTGAGAAACTTGAAGCTGTGCACTAGCTCAACTGCTGAACAACCTATGTACAGAGGTGTGTACAAGCTTAAATCCTTCTGAAGTCAACAATAATCTGTTTGGTTTTGTAGACATGGAGAGATACTTTGTTGTCTTGGCATCGGGTTACAAATCACTCCCCTCTGTAGGCCGACTCATCCTTCTCAGTAATGGGGTCTATAACTGTGGTAGCATCAGCATAATTGATAATGCGAATGCTCTTGCATTTGGTGACACAGTCGTGAGTTAGGAGGGTGTATAACGGTGGGCTGAGCACAAAGTCTGCGGTGCACCAGTATTCAGAATGAATCAGGAGGTGTTGCTGTGGATCCTTGGGGGCCTGTGGTTTGTAGGTCAGCAAGTCCAGGATCCAGTTGTACAGAGAAATGTTCAGACCCAGTGATAAGATACACACCTGGCTTGAACTTAATAGCGCCATTGTTCAGTCCTCAGCTTAGCAGCAATTTATAGAATTGATAAATTGCAAAAAAACTGCAAATCTGAGTTTAAACCAAAATAAGTCAGGTTTTTATCGGAGGTTTATCTTACCATACCCATGATTTCACTTAGGCTTAAGGAGAGACAGCAGTAAGTTAAACATATCTCCAGCAGAGATATTTTTGAGACATTGATAATATTTACCTTTTAAAAACCTTTTACCCATCTATAGTGTTATGTAGGCAACTTGGACATAACTTTCAACCAAATGCAATACTGTGTAACTAAATGCATTTAAATTTTAAGGCATCTTCCGTAAAATATAACCAGGGAGGGGTACACTGATATTTTATTGATTTATTTTTTTTAAAAAATCTCAGCAGTGTTCTGTGAAGCTGAATAGACCTAAACTGCAATAGATGCAACATTTAGGAAGAATTACCCATGTTCTATTACTGATATAAAGGCAAACAATATGAAATATGCTTCTTTGACGTAACAAAAGTATGATTTCATTTCAACATGGGTGTTCTGCTTTCAACGGAATACCCACGGCAAAATAAAATAAAATAAAATTCAATTCAGTTAGAAGTACAAATGATAGGACAACTGCGTGAAATAACAGCGACTGGAAAGTCCGTTTTAATTTTACATTGACTCGTGCAACAAAAACTCTTTTTTTTGCCCAGTTCATTTTTAGGTGTGATATTTAGGCAGATGAGGCTCGTGCGGTAAATAAACGCAGTTACTTTTAACTTCGTGCGGAAGTCGAAGAATCCGCGGGCGCGTCTTTGGTGGCTCGATCGCTTGAGTTTGTTAGACATGTTTAAACAAACTCAGAAGCACACGGGTGGTCTGCAAACAGCCAATTCACGCCGTCGTTTTATGTGAAACAGCCCATTTTAATTACAGCTAAAGGCTTAAATCTAAGTGAATTGTGAGAAGAAAGAATTTTACCTTCTGCGTGGGAAAATATTATAGTTGATCAAGGGCGCAACGTCTGTTTGGATATATTTATCTACTAATATGTATTAATACTATATACAAGTAACGCATGATATAATTCATGTATTGTATTCCGTTCGATAATAAAATATTTATTTTACGCCTCGCTTTGGATCGAGTAGATCGTTCACACTTCCGGTTTAGCTGTATGTCCGTTAAAATTCATTCGCTACCCATTTATTTAAAGTGGTCTTAAAACGCGGCTGAGGGCAGGGCGGAAGCCCGAATGTGTTTTAGTTCAATGAAACTGCACTATGAAGGTCGCAAAAACAATGTCACGTGCGAGAGAAAGAAACAGTCATCCACAGATGTTTCCCTTGTAGTTAGTCATGTATTTAACTGCAGTATTAAAATAATCGGTTATAACTCTTTCTGGAGGCCACAAGAGGACAATGGAGCGCTTACAAAAAGGAATGCCTCTCACAATGAGTTTTCACTACATTTGATAAAATGCTCGTATGTAAGTTTTTATTGAAATTAACCCCCCCGTCTCTGCTAATGTCGTTCTTTCTTTTGGTTTAACCAAAGTATTAGTTTCATTCTGTTCTATTGTAATAATGTTCTGAGTACTGCAATACAATTTATGGAGAGATAGTTATATAAATAATTTCATACTTAAGTTTCAAATCTGTCCAGCAGCAGCAACTGTATAATATTAAAACAAAGACTGGACGAAGTTCATCTGGGCTCATTTTACACTTTAAATAGTATAAACCTGTTTAATGCAAAGTTAATGAAATTAAACATTTTCTTAAACTATTTTTTATATCATCTGTAATGGACTGGGATCCCCTCCAAGCTGTACCCCTCCTGACTAAACCCCTGGTGACAGCAGGATACCCTCCAGACTCTTAGGAACTTGACTTGGATAAGGGGTTAATAAAAGTGTATATTTATTATATCATGTAATAGATCACACTGCCAGTTTTCAGTATCAAAAATGGCATACAGTAAAGAGTTGAAATCCATATTTTTTCCACGGATCAAATAAGGGCCAGATTTTTTTTAATATATCATGCAATTAACATTATTAAGGAAACATGGGTGGTCCTATATTAAGACCAATTCGTTTCAATAAGAAAAAAGCAACTGTGATCAAATATTTTGTTAAGAGCTAATGAACAACCTACAATGTTCAGTTTGACTGATGTGCAACAGTCTGCTACATGGCACAAGTTGTTTTCAAGTAAGGAAAAGTAGGGCCTGTTAATAGAAAGGAAGAGCTGTACTCGAGAACCCTGTCTCTCTGACATCCCAGCTACAGTTGTAACTGGGTAAAAGTTCCCGTAACGCTAACCACACCGCTCTACACACAGCAGTGCATACACTGTGGTATAAATGAACATTTGTGTGCAAATGCTCTATTACGTTTATTGATTTAGCCCAAAAGCAACTTGCACTGTTAAACTACTTTCAGTAATTTGCCCATTTTTTACTGAAGCAATTCAGGATAAGTATCTTGTTCAAAGGTACTACGACAGAAGATGGAGTTCAAACCTGGGGCCTCCAAGTCCCAAGGTGATGGTTCTAATTTCGACATTGCCTTACTGTCGCTGATAATATGTGGTTTTTTATGAGAGCGACAAACAGTGGTCCTTGTTTTTCTAATTGTTAACTTCAGTATTATATACCTTAATAGAATGATATTTACACATATCGAGCCAAGGCAACAGCATGGCTATCTGTAACTTGAACTTACGACCTTTGACATGCTTAAAACAGTTCAAATCCATTACAGAAGTGACATGAGCCATTGAGCCATTTGGCCGGTTTACGTGGGGTAAACTGTACAAAGAACTGTGTCTTTTCTCATTAGGTTCATTTCAGCAGAAATGTTTTCTTACTGTGAGCACATTGTTACCTTCAGTTAACATGACCTGCAGTTTGTCACACTGCTCAAAAATGACCTCTTTTAGACTTAATAAATTATACAAAATATGTGTATTTGTTTTTAAATCTTTGGGGATATTTTTATCCCATACAAAACATCACCCCTGAAAATAGGTGGCTACTGCTTTACGGTGCAAAGAATAAAGTGAAACAAGAAAAGTGCGGTGACAGCAGACAGGATAAAAACATTAGATGTAACGGTAAGCAGGTAAGAGGACTCCTTACGAGCAGGACACAGAGGTGCCCAAAAGTAGTAAAATAAAATACACCAAGATGCTTAAATTCTCACAGAATCGGTCATTTAATACACCATACATGAAGATACATGACCTTGCAGTCGCCGCATTAGAGAAACTTATTTTAGTATATTGTGACACACGATATCACTACGAGAGCTGAAAACGCCACACCCGCAAGTGACACCGCATTAAACACCAGAAATTTTAAAAAGTGAAACATTTTTACACTTCTGATGTATATATTTAAATTTCCATCACTATAACCACTTTTCCTTTACACCACATTATAACGTCCCTTTACCTTAAACATTGATTTAAATGGCGAAGGTTGTCAGTGAGTCTTTCTGTTCTGAAAGTTATAAAGGTTTATTTCATTGCCTGATGTTATTTTCCATCTGAAATTCACAGACAACATGCGGCACAAACAAACCATCCTCTACATTCATATTCCACATCCTGCTTTAGTGCCTATATGTGGACCCCCCCCCCCCCCCCCCCCCCCCCCCCCCCCCCCCCCCCCCCCCCCCCCCCCCCCCCCNGTGCCTATATGGGGACCCCCCCCCCCCCCCGGCAAGCAGGCAGGAAAGGTCCCAAGTTGTATGAGTTGTTTCCCACTGCCACTTTTGCTCACCTGTGGGTTCTGCACCTCGGTCCTCTGGTTCGGGCGCCGCGCGGGGCTCCTATGCGCGCTCATATTCACGCAGAATCCGGTCACGGCCCGGAGACGAGCGGGAACGCGCCGACAGGGCCGAGGAGGTGCACGAGCGCGGTACCATGGTGCCGAAGCCGGTGCGCGTGCAGCGCCTAGTCCCGCAACCTTCACATCGGACTCCTGCGCTCTGTCTGTGTTCCGAAGGGTTCGAGGATCGCGGCTGGAAAAGGGGCCTGCAGCGCCACGCGGTGGTCGATTGCTTCCACAAGCCCCTCAGCTGAGTGCAAAATCGAACAAACGTTGCTGACGTGCTAACTTGAAATAACTGGTTCGCTTGTACAGCAGGTTATTCGTACGCCATGTACTGAGAATAAGAACCTGGCTTAAGAGCACTAAAGCAGGAGCGGGACTGTAAACTGACCCTAAAAACTGTCTGCAGTCCTGTTTTATCAAATGTGACGTGCTGTGGAAAAAAATCCTCCCGTTATAGTATATCTGTAGATGAGTAAACACATGACAGTTTTCAAATGATCACCTCCTTTAAGGGACAACGTTATCCAACACCTATATCACCCTTGTGAAAAGGTACATACATACTCCTCCTTGCATACTGAACAAACTATGAATTTCATTGATAGTTAGGTTGAGCTGATACAAAGATGTCTCTAAGACTCTTCCCAGGTGTGGCCATCCTGCTGAAGTTACTCCAAGGATGCAGGAACAGCTCATCCAGGAAGTCAGAAAAAAATCCATAAGAACATCCAAAGAACTGAAGTCCTCTCTACACTCAGCTAAGGTCAGTGTTCATGGCTCCGCAATAAGAATGAAATCAGGCTAAAATGAGATTTATGGGGGAGCAGCAAAGTAGAAACCACCGCTATCCAAAAGTAACACTAATGCCCATTTCACATTTGTGGAAAAAAAAAACACCTGGATGATCCTCACGCTTTTGGGATAAATGTTCAATGGAAACAGGAGTCAAAAATGGAACTCTTTGGACAACACAGGTCCTATTCTCTCTGGTGTAAAGCAAATACAGCAAACACTGCATTCCACAGTAAGAACATCATACCAACAGTCAAACATAGTGGAGGTAGTGTGATGATGTGCGGATGCTTCGATGTCTCAGGACCCGAACAACTTACCATTATCGAAGGAACCTGGTCCTTCAGGTCCTGCACTATACCAGAAAAAAATTAAACATTTCATTTATGTCTAATTTGTCTTTTATAATGTATTTCTTTCACTGTATCTATGAGCTGAACTCCACATATCCACTTACAGTGAATTAAAAATGGCTAAACCTATCATGAGCCCTGTCCTACTCAGGTATGTGTTTTAATTCTGTAAGGTGGCATGAAATGTCTACCAGAGGACCAAGGTGCAGAACCCACAGGTGAGCAAAAGTTGCAGCGTGATATTCATACAACTTGGGACCGTTCTTGCGTGCTTGGGGGGGACACTTAATAGGCACTGAAGCTGCATGTGGCATATGAATATAGGGGGTGGTTTGTTTGTGCCACAGGTTGTCTGAGAATTTCAAAACCACAATAAATGTGTTCATTTTAATTAACGCATTAATGCAGAAAAAGGTCAGTTATGGTGTGACACAGCATTTCCAACAGTATCCCACCTCTCTAGCCCCCCGAGAATTGGGTCCAGACATATTGTTCATTTGTTGATGTTCATGTTATTTTACCCAAATTAACTTACAAGACTGGCCTCAAACAGTTATGTACAATGCAAGGTAAGGAGCTTTAGAACTGGCAGCTTTCAGGGTACAAGTCAGTGCACTTAACTGCTACACTGGTTGCTGTAGATTTTCAGGGAATCTTTGAAAGCAGTCATATGGTTCATTAGTTTGAACATATTAAAATGTTAAAATGCATAACAAATCAGCTTCCTTAGAGAAATATAAAATAATGACAACAATATGCCTGATCCTTTATGTCTGTGGCTAAAAAGGTGTAACAATCTATATGTTCTATGTTTCTTCCCTTGTGTTTCATCAATTTATTGTGCCATATGTTGCACACCTGCCATACAGTGGAATATAAGCGAATGAATATTAGTTTTATTTTCAGGAACGTCCTCATGCAGAGGTGAACACTGGGTCTAATCATCCATCATACTGTGTGTATTTGTGAAACTCACTGTGCATCCAAAGAGCCATAAAAAACATTGAATGTTCATTTGTTCAGTTGTACTGAATATGAATTTTAGAAGTTTAGATTAGGCCTTTTGAAGAATACAGCGCAGTGATGCTGCAAATAATTATTATAATGCCATAAATCATGTATAATCTGTAAAAAACTTAAATTAGTTGGTACCATAAACATGGACGTACCCAAAACAAATATAGCATGTACAATAATGAACATGTTGATGAAAAAAACAGACCCCACAAAATACCAGTACAGTATACACTATACAGTTCCATACATAGTAGTGATACTTTTAAGCTTCACTCTTTTGCTTTCTGTTACTGAGATGTGCTGAAGAGTATCGTGGTATGATGGCTCATAAGGAGAGGGTTGATGTGGGACTGCTAGCCAGCCCTTCTGCTGAAATTCATTTTTGCATACATTTTCTTGCCAAAAATAAATTTATGGTTAGTCACCCACATAAAGCTCATGCTGCCCACATTCAACCTGTGTAAGATCCACTTTACTCCCTAGGAGGCTGTGTTCCTGCAGATGGGGCTGTTATTATCCGACTGGATCTAGACTACTTCCTGCAAGGTAGATGTACCTGATCTCCTCTTCCATGGGTGACGTTGCATGGACAGCAACCTTTCGTACACAAAATAGTTTTCATTAAAATAAAAAGTGGAAAACAATGGCCTGAAAGAAATGTTCTGTTATCTAATCCCTGTATCGTGAATTCTACCAGAAGATGAATTCTCTGACTTTTTGCTCTCACATAGAGGCATCACTGCTCCCTTGATCCCAACCCTTCCTATCACTTACAGGTCATTTCCCTGCAGCTTATTTCTTTCAGATCTCCTATCATTAATTCTTCACTCTCCTTCACATCTGCCAAAATTTTCCTAATTTACCCTTGTTAAGGAAACCCTTCCTAGATCGAAAGCTTATAAATTTGTAAAAGTACAATACTTAGGGTTATAATATTCTAAAAGTTAGAATGTTATAACATTAGTTTCCAGAGGTAGAGAATGTAAGAAGTTGTAACACTGCTGTATTAAAGTTTTTGTGAGGAATGGTTCAGTTAGGTTTGAAGATGATATTGCTATTATTCTTGGGGATGTAAAGATGAGATGACATTTTTCTGTTCCTTCTGTCATTTTGCCCCACCTTTAAGGGTTGATATCGGAAGGCGGGAGGCTCGCATACCCTTGGTCACACGTGTGTCTGAATGTGTGCATGTGCGTTTTCTCTGGGGATGGTCAGATGTCTAGTGGAAGTTACTCTCAGTTCCATGTCCTCCTGGTCAAGGAGCATCCAAATAGGTGATTATGCCTTTTTATTATTTCTTTATTCGAGCATTCCCTCCTCTTCTGTACAGTCATGACAGCAGATAAGGAGCTCAGTAAAGTCCTGTGTGTTATCCCTACAGGGACATCCTCTGTTCTAGTGACCCATGCACAGAAACTTCTGTTTGCAGGACTCACGTAACATCGGCAAATAGGAAGCTTTGAGATTTCTTGAGAAAAATATGACAGCGATTTTGAGATTTAGTCAGCTAGTATTTTTCACTAACTGGCATGTCTTGCTTTTGACAAAGCAGGGTCTTGACTCATAAGTACATGCATATTAAACAAGTGAAATTTATAGAGTTAAATTCAAATCTGTTCCAAGAGAGTTAACCCAGAGTATAAGACCTTTGGAAAAAGCACAGAAACCAAATTAATTGCTATGGTGTTTATTTAACACTGAAATTTATAGTGTATATGAACACAAGAGCACACTGTTGTTGGTCATGGGCATAAGATTGTGTCTCTTTTTACCCTTTTCATGTTGTTTATCAGGAGTCAGGGGTCTTAGACAAGTTAAAAAAATTACCTTTTTGTTAATGAGCCATTAAGAAAAAAAAAAGGAAGCCACTGATTTTAAAAAAGGTACACAGTTTGAACCCTTTGGCAATTACAGTTTAGATTTCATTTGAGGCATGTTTAGAACATACAGTACTGTGAAAAAGCTTTAGGCAGGTGTGGAAAAATGCTGCAAAGTAAGAATAATCAGTATTGCTTTGATTTAGATTTCTCTTCTGTTCATTCACTTTGCATTTTGCTCATTAATAAAAATAAACTAACACTTCTATTTTTGAAAGCATTCTTACTTTGCAGCATTTTTCCTCACCTGCTTAAAACTTTTGCACAGTACTGTAGTTTCCAGCCCATTATTTTATATATTGTTCTTTATTTCTTTGGGCACAAACAGTAGGATCAATGATCAATACTTTTAGCAGCCAAGACTGGCAGAAATAAAAATATATTTTTTGTTTTTTATTTTGACATTTCTTTAATTCTCAAATTTTGAGGCATCTGAAAAAAGGAATAGGTTAAAAAGCACTGCCTTCAAAGGAATAATATGGGGGAAATGTGTTCCTCTTCTTCACAACGATAATGGGCATTTTTAAATAGCAAGTGGACGCTATTTAACCGGACACTCCAACAGTAAACCGATGGGTAACTTTGACCAGTCTGCACTTATTGATCATTTTATATAAATATTGTTAGGAAGAAGTACTATTATTATTATTATTATTATTATGTCAAAACTTGGTGGCTCCAAGTGTGTGACCACAATCCTACCACTGTGTTTCAGTCTATTTCACATGTCCCTCTCTCTAAAACTGCAGCTCCTCGCTAGAAAGTGGAAGAAGACAACACAGTGTTATTGCACTCTGTAGCAAGAAGCTGTCATTTTGCTGGCTGGCCTAAGGACTGTAAACAGACCCTGAGTCACCTGTTTCACATGGGAGAGAATGAGTTATTGATAATTAAGTTTGTTTCCTGTTAAGATAACAATTGCGATTAATAGCTGATCTTTTGGCCTTAAGAGATTTACAGTCATATATTAAATTTGGATTGCAGTATTGTACAAACAGTGCAAATAAAACACAAGCAGGCATCAGTGGCACTGAAGACAATAGAAGATTCTGCTGTAGTAAGATGGCAATAAGAATGCAGCAGTATTAGGTTCTTTCAGATCACAGCAGCTGTTTGTGTCAAACATTGGTATGATCAGTAAGTTCATGGTGCTGCCTTGCAGTGTACCTGCAATTGGTCACACCCCATACCTGCAGTCAAGGAACTTTTACTTCCTTTGAAATAAATCTGCCCAAAAATTCCTTGTTGATGTGCAAGTGGATTTGGTACCAGGTAGCTAACAAGGAATTCGACTGGGTAAGTTTATTAGAAATTACACTTTTAGGTAATTAAGTCGTACTTTGTTACCACTGGTTTCATGAGACCTGCAATGAGCTGTATTTATTTTGAGGGGAGTCAAAGAGAATCTATAGCTGTCACAGATCTAGTTTAATGTTTTAATGTAGTGCTTAATGAAGTCTGCGACCAGATTCTCTCAGCTGTTGCCCCCCATGTCAGGGACCATCTCAGCACTGCTGTGGTCACCTTAAGAATTTGTGTAAATTGATGACATTGTTTCATTGCTCTTTGAATATTTTACTATGCCTACGTACATGAGTGATGAAAAGGCTTGTCATGTATTGAGGCAAGCAAACAAAATTAGCATGTAGTATTGAGTCAAGTTATACATAAATACTGGGGAGGACACAATAGGCTTGACCGAACATGATGGAACACATCCTCTCCGTGGCCCTTTTAGACACCTATGACGTGGCTAGCTAAGCCACATGTTTGAAGCAGATGATTTGGTGGTCTTTCTTTCTGTTAGTCAGGTGGGAAATCCTCATCGAGTGTGTCTTCCTGGCCTGCTCTAGCACAGCTTTTGAAGTATATGTTTACAACACTGGAGGATCAAGTTCTTTAATGTAGTGTTTACTGTTTGGGAGTTAAATAGTCCCAAATGTTATAGTGCACCTAAAGTAAATCTTCTCCTCAGTGAAGCCAAATTACCAATTGAAAATGCTTAAAAACAGCAGTCTATCCACCTGGGTAACAGTGTATAAGGAACATTTAAAGTGGCAGCCGCCTAAAAATAAAGTTCATATACCTCAGGTTATTTACCCGAATGGAAATGCTTTGTGTCTATGTGAAACACAAAGAATGGTTTAGGGTTAAAAATCTTAAATGTTCAACACGAGTAGATGAAAAAAGAGATGAGAAGAAAACATATTTAAGACAATCTCAGTTGACTTTACAATAGAATGTAAATGACAGTGGTTTTTTTCCCAAATCTGAATTTCAGTGCAGCTGACTTTTTATCAGCGTGAAGCCCTTTGATATTACATGAAAGTAAAATAAAGAATAAGAAGGAAATAAACAGGGTCATACATTCAAGGAAAGGAAATGAAAGGACAAGTTCAGAGTGAGAGTAACTTAAAATCTTTTGAAGCGCTTATTTAAGTGCCGGTGAATTAATGGTGTGGTAGAACTGCTCAGATTTCAGATGCATTGTAGAAGAAAGGTTGCAAAAATCTTCTGTGGTATTACTTCTGTGGTATTTTGAGCATGCACATAGAGAATGTGTGTGTATATATTGGACCTTCAATACCAATTGAGCACCGTTTGAATGCCATAGCTGATCTATTACTATATCTGGCCATAGGCCTCCACAATTTAAACATCTTCTAATGGCTACTTCCAGCATGATAATACACTATGTCAATAAGGACAAGTCATCTCAAACTGGTTCCATGAATATGACAATGAGTTCAGTGAACTTCAGTGGCCTCCCCAGTCACCAGATCTGAATCTAATAGAGCACCTTCGGGATGTGGTAGAAAGGCAGACTGGCAGCATGAATGTGCAGCTGACAAATCTGCAGCAATAACATGATGCAATCATGTCCACGTGGGCCAGAATCTCTAAGGAATGTTCCAGCACCTTATCTAATCCATGCCACAAAGAATTCAGGCTATTCTGAAAGCAAAGGGGGCTCCTACCCAATAGGAGAATGGTTTTCCTAATAAAGTGGCCAGTCAGTATATAACGTTGTTCTTGTTATTGCTATGCTCTATGTTATCCAACCATAGATATATATATTCTTTTACATTCCCTCCAGTTCTTCTCTCAGTCCCTAGTATTTCTTCAGCTTCTGATATTCCTTATTCCTGATTTTTCTATCATTTGCTCTCCACCAACCTCTGTGGCACTTCCCATATGGGAGTGTCCAAGTGGTATCCGTTGCAGATGTTTCTGTATTCAATCCCTTCCACTTGGTTGCGCCTCTCAGTATATACTGTCCCTGTCTGCATCTTACAGCCCACTGCTAGGTGCTGGATTGTCTCAAGTGCTTCTTTGCACAGTCTGCATCTGGGGTTTTGCGTGATATGGCACACCTGTTTTCACTGACCTGTTGAGGGTTTGTTCTCGTGCTGCCATCATTAGTGCCTCTGTGGTGTCCTTCAGTCATCCCTTTTCCAGAAACTAGTAGGATCTCCTCATGTTGGCCACCTCTGCTATCCTGCCGTAGCACTTCCATGGCTTCCCTGTATTCCACATCCCCTATTTTCAGACATTCCTCTAGCAACTCATCTTTAGGGGCTGTTACTGGGTTTGCTGTTGTCGTACCATTCGATCAAGTCCATATTATCTGATCTTAATGTTTTCTGATCTTCTGTCCATTTGTGATCGGTTCCAGTAGCCCAGTTACTAATGAATTACCCTAGGTCCCCAAAATTCAATGCAGATCTTGTTAGTCCAGGCTACATCTAAGCCAGCATGACTCTCTTTGTTCTAGTTACGCTCATATTAGGAGGTAGGCAGGGGTAGCATTAGGAGTCTTGCCTAAGGACACTTTGAATACTGGTAGTAGACCTGGACCAGGAATCTAACCCCAGTTTCCTGTGCGAGGAGGCGGTGTTATCCGCTGTACTATCCAACAATGATATGTGGTATGACTCAAACTTCCATTGCTGTGTAGTGAATGTGTTTTGCATTTGGTCCTTGAGTGACTGACTTCTCTGACCAGAAACAATGACATCATCACTGACAGGGCAGTTGTCAGTCAGTGTTTCCTCCTATTGATCTCTTGTGGCTGTTCAGTATTAGCTGAATTAGAAATGTTAATCCATGTAACTGAGGTAGTATCATTAGAATCTTTATTTTTTTGGCAGTTGCCATAGCACTTTTTTATCCATGTGCATATTAGACTTTTCACCTGCTTAGACTGAAATCTTCATTGTCTAAATTGCAACATTTGAAGCATTGTCACAAAATATGTTTCATATTTGATAATGAATACAAACATGATTTCTGAGGTATTGTGAGGGCATTGATATTTTGCACAGCATGATGCAGTGTTATAGTCTGGGTGTTAATACAGAAGCAAATCTATGGATACACAGAAGGCATAAAGGTATCAGCATCAATAGGTATTTTGGAAAATAAAGCCTCTGAGAGACCTTGAGTCCAAGCTTTCCACAATACAGTTGTGATGGTGTTTGTTGGGGAGAGGCTGCATAGCTGTCAAGTCCTCAATAGTGCCATACCAATGACCGCCAGCAGAGGGCGGTGCACCCTGCGTTGTGAAGATGTGACTCATCCACACGTGAAGGACTCTGGGGATTCAGACTGCTCTTAAGAAGCCAACAAAATTTGGCCTACAGGTGGCGCTGGCGGATGGCATAGAGGAAACACACAATGTAATGGCCTGTAGATTAGAGGTTGCAGGTGAAGGGGGCTGGTGTTTCTCCACAATGCACTGAGTTGTGCTTTTGGGGACAAGTGCTGACGTTTATGCATGAGAACAGCAGCTGCCAAATTTAGTGTCCCATTCAATTAGGGGTCCATTTGCATCCAAATTGAGTCAGTCCTGTTCAGATGGGGTGGATGGAGGAGAGCAAGTTGAATATGCATGTTTTGCATCAATGAGCCAGAGTATAATTTAGGTTTCCTTTGTGCCACTGCTACACTGTAATTATTGTCTGCACAAACTTGGAGATGGTGCTCTGTCATTAGTCATATTTTTATTTTTTCATTTTTTTAATTCATTTACTAAAGCAGTGGGTTGTTTATGAAACCAGACCAAAAAACCAAAAGTCTGTGAGATCAAATCCTGGTACAGCATGATGTTACATCCACAGTGGATATTGACCTCAGTGAAGTTAAAAGTTAACATCCAGCTGTACAAGTGAGTAAATAACTTACATCTATAAGATGCCCTGCCTCAAAGCATACGATATGAGTGACAATGACAGAAGGTCACTTTTGCACTAATGGCTCCATAGTCCACAAAGGACGCAAACACAACCCCCCCCTCCCCCCCAAGTGGTAGTGCAGCCAGTTTGTGGTGGCAGTATGTCTGAGGCAGTCAGAGACCGTGAGGCCCACCCTTCTGTTGATCAGCTCACTGATGACCTATTTGAGCAGCTGGGTTTCCAAAACAAGCCTGAACCCATATGCTGTTTGGGGGTGCGTGCGTGTGTGTGTGCACACTTGTGTGCCTCCAGACATGCTAGGGATGAGGGGTGGCATACATAAAACATCAGCATCTGCCCCTCCTGCTGATTTTATAAACATATAAAGTGTTCTAATCCCCACAGAGGAGTGTGGCCGGTCATCATGTCAAGTGAAGCAAAAGAGTCATTATAGATATTAAAATTGCCATATTTTGGGTACAAATGCGGTCATTTCCTCCATCCATCTGCTATCCTGTAATATCATAATCAGTTTTTGTACTGTCATGTATTGTAAATTCCTGGATTTTGTCATGTCAGGTGCTTTTAGTTCTGTTGCCATTTAAAAAGTAGTGGCCAGTTCCCCAGGTAAAGGACATGGCTGCAGCGGGTGTGATGAAGGGAGACGTCTGTTTTTTGAGAAAGGACCAGGATACACTACCTTGGGTGCAGTGGAAGAGGAAACACACCCTCCTAGGCTGAAAAAGAGACCCAGATATACCAGCTCATGGGTCATCTGTATCTTTTTAAGTCAACAATGATCAATCCAAATAATGCTGCAAACAGCCACTGGCCTTTCTTGGCCATTGCTTTTGTTGCATTTTATTTTATTATTGTGCTACACTGGAACAAGCAAAAGTACCTGCAGTCATCAGTTATAACAGAAGGAGAAGCTTGTTGTGTATGAAAGGGGTGACCAGGTCTCAGCTGTTATTCATCTTCTGCCTCCTCTACAGTTGTTCAGCTCTAGGTATCAGCAGTTTCTATTACCACTGCAAACTCATCTGCCTCTGCTTCTGGTGCATCTGTCCACACTTTTGGCCAGTATTACAGCACCAGCTGGGAGAGAGCAGCCCCCCCATGTGGAACTATGGGTAGGCTTTGGAAGCTACATGGCAACTTTACTCTAGTGATGTGGCTGATTTTCAATTATACTGCTGCACTTTGTGACCGGGTGGTTGTAGTTTGTCTGAGCACCTCTAAATAAGTGGCAGAAGAACAGGGTGATAGCTCAAAAACAGGCCTAAAAGCAACCATGTGGGGACCAGCACTGAAGATGGGGCTTGGCAGCTGGCATGATGTTGCTTGCTCAGCTGAATTGTTAAACAAGAACAGGACCCTAGGGAGGATGAAGGAGGAAGTCACTTCTGTAAAAACTATCCCTAAAGTCTTCAGTTCTTTTATAAATTGTGGACAATGTGTATGTGAGTATTTTTCTGTACTGATATATGCTAATGACAAACAAAGGTTACAAATTGTTTAAAGTTTTTCTCATTTCATTCACACAAAAGACAACATAGCGTCTGAAATGGTTTTATCTGAGTTTTAACTGTTGTCAAAACAGCAGTTCTCTGAGGCCTTTATTGACCTTGCCCTCCCAAATCTCCCTCATCGGCACACAGTTGTACACATACAGCTACACGCTCATACACTCAGTAGAGGCACTCAACATTGAACACGTGCTGAAGGAGTTTGGATATTGCTTCCCAACCCTCTCAACTCCTCCTGTATTCATATACCCTATAGTCTAATCCCCTTTGCCCCACATACATATCCACTCATTGGTGTCATCTTCACTTCTCTATTCATTTTTTTGCCTTTTTTCTGTCATTACAACACTAGGTGCACTACTGCTTGATATTAAAAGTATTTGGATGTCCTAAGGCTGTAGTGGGCAGCCAGCTTTAGACACTCTGAATGGCATCCTAGACTTCCTCCAGTTAATGAGGCTCGGATGGGAAGCTGACGGGCCTGGGGAGTGAACAAAGTGCTGGGTTCTGCAGCAGATCACTAGCAAACCTCACTGCAGAACACTGAGGGACTTGAACTCAGTGAAGCACACCCCCATTCAAATTTCCAGCCCTGTGACCATGAGACCTTGACCTTACAACTAACCATGGACTGGACAGTTACAAGTAAGTTTTGGCCCTGGGAGGGCAACGCTGTATTCAGACATGACTTTTCAAAAACAACGCTGGGGAATTCTTCCGTTTTTCATTAATTCCTGCAAGCAGAGACCAGAGACAGGAGGCAGAAAAGTGGATCAGACTAGGGTCAGGGGAACTATATCTCACTTTCTCCCAACCTCAGCATCCCTGAATAGTGATGACTAAACTGACAGCCTATTACTCGACCAGCCTAGCTATTTAATACCAATTTATCCATAGGAAAATTATTCAAATGCACGTACGACATCAGATGTGTGTCTGCTGGAGTCCACTTTTAGGTGTCATTTATGCAGCGCACGTTGTATGCTGTACTGCAACTCTCAGGAAATGAATTGAATAGATATTATAAAAAATCACATTTACACTATTATACAGATGTTTTCAACAGATATTCCATTAAGGCAAGTTGTGGAAGACTCCAGTTTTACTTCTTACATGTTTATTTCGAATGACCTTGTGAACACGAACTATTAGGAGGTAAATATTGAGAATACAGAGAATACTGTCTCTTCTTACTGGTTCCAGGATGACAGCACGGTTTAAGGGGTCAGGGACGAGAACATGCTTCGTGGCTGGGGCCTGGTGTCGACAAGGCGGGTGACTTGTCAGCCCCCCTACCCCCAAAGGTTTGACTCAGTGTTTTTGACCTTGTTTACTACTTTTCACTTTCATTATCTGTGGCATCAAGAAAGAGCAAGAAAGAGAGGAGACAGTTGGAATGAATACAGTGACCCAAGGGCATAGCCCCACCCACTTGGGGAAACAGAATGGTCATAAGGTTATTTATGTTGGCAGAGTGGGGGTTTAGCCTTTGGTGACTTCCTCGTGGTCCTTGGAAAAGGACACCCACACATAGCCACCATAGACTCAGCTCTCAGTGTTCCAACTAAACACCCTCGATTCAGACTTCTTGCTGCTCTACCAAGACATTACGCTTTGTGCTAAGTATATTCATATCGCCCAACAGTGCAGAAATTTTTATTTATAGCCCTTGCGCTATGCAATACTGTTACGGAAGTGTGAATTTTTAATTAGTTACCGTAACCAAAAAATCCCTTTTGATGTTTCCACACTTCATTTCACAGTGTACCTCGTTCAGTAGTTTTATTATTGCCAGTAGACGTGGGCATGGAACTTAAGGAGCATGACTCAGTTACATGAGAAGGGTTTAGTGGTCCAGAGATTTGCCCTCCCATGTGCGGATTGGTGGCAAGTGCAAACAAGTGAGTTGTGGTTGGTACAAGAAGCTCGGTACAGAAATCTTTTTCCATTTAAGTCAATTTTGTTTATGTAGTGGCTCATGCTGAGAAGGCAGGGGCTTGAAAGTAGATACCAGAGCTGGAGTTGTTTGGATGGGAGTTGTATATAGACCTGTTGCTAATAGATTGACTGGTGGTGATGATTCCAGGGGCCCAGAGCTGGAGAGGATCTGCAAAAAGTTAATTTATTTTATTTAAAAGGGGGGGGGGTCCCAGAGCAACATTCTTTCAGGGGGTCTGGAATTCCTAGCTATGTCCCTGCTTGTGTGTGCATGTGTGTGTCGGTTGGGGGTACATCTATCATAGGGTACGTCTCCTCGTGGCCTCCCAATTTTTTGTGTTTATCATATATCTATGCAGAGACTGTCAGTGATCTGGGTAGAGTGGTCCTTTTTTCTCCAAAGAATCTTCTGGGAGGCCTGAGGAGAGAAAAAATGAGCGTAGGTGTGACAGGCTACATGTATCTATGTCTTCCCATGTTGCTTGTGCAGTCAGCTCACAATGCAGGTTGGGCTTGCAACCCCAGTCAATGATGATTCACCACTCCACCTCAGCATCACCAGCATCACAGCAAGTAGAGCACTGAAAGGAGGGTGGGGGATATCACAACTGATCAGTGAATCTGTTCCAAGTACAGTACTGACTGCCTTCCTCCACAGTCAGAAAGAGCTCAGTTCTGAGCCTCCACATACCTGCAGTCCAGCATATCACAATTTAACCACTAAGTCAACCACCAAAATAACCCTTCTTGAGACATTTCATTGAGTTTAACTTAGTCGTGATGAAGGCATAAACAAATGCCAACAAATAGCCAACAAATGGATTTGATCTTTTTGGTACACATGAGTCTGCCATATAGTTCTCAACAAAAGAAAAGTACCAAGTAATACTACATGAACAACACCAATGTTCCTAGAACTTCTTTCTTCTAAATCACATGGAGGTCTGTAGAAGACAGATGATCGTGTCCAGCAGTCGGACTCAAATTAAGCTCTGTCATTTGGACTTGCGGCTCGATTATCCCTCTGATTTAATGTACAGACTTTGTATTGGTGGACTGACTTTTGGCCTGTATCTCTTAGGTACAGTCTGTACCGCTGTCCCGGTCGGCAGTGGTCTGCCGAGAGCAGGGTTTGTATGTGCCACTAAGTAAACTGAACATCATCACCATAATCACAGTACAATCTGTCTAAACAGTCTCATTAAGGTATGATGGTGGTCTTAAAGACTGGAGAGGATGGCAGCTCTAACTGTATTAAAAACATGAATCAGTAAATGGGATTTGACCTTTTAAACATGCATACTTAATCTCTTACCTGTAACTTTACCTGTATTTGGGATGATGTCACACATGACTGTACATGATGAGACATTAAGGGTATAAGTCTAGTTGTTCATATTACAGAATCAGCATTATGACGCCCTGTGTTTTGCGTTCAGGCTCTACTGGTTGTTGAACTGCAGCAAAAAGAGACAACCAGACTGACAGCACTGAAGGTCACTGGATCTCTCTCCCTTGGTTTCTCCCTCTTTGTCACTCCCTCTCCCCTTGTTTCTCTCCTCTCTCTCTGCTCCTTGGAGACTAGCAGGAAGCAGAAGTTGCCATGGCAGCAGGTCACCTGATCCCCTTTCTTGCCAATGGGGTCTCCCCATTCATAACAAGTTGGTAAAAGCTGAGCTTGGTGGGGGCTGGGAGATGGAAGGGGGTACAGATGCTGCTTCTTCTCTTGATGCCCTGGGGAGGTGAATGAGTCAGGAATGAGTCAGAGCCCCACCCCCCCATCCAGGCAGATGGAAAGCTTACCGCTGATCACTAGAGAAGCAGGGCTTTTTTTGAGATCCTTCACCCGCATAACCCCAGAACTGCAGCATTCCTAGAAAGTAGCTTATCAGAGGGAAGTAAAGAAAAGACTGTAACTCACAGGAAAGATCTGTTATGAATCTCTGGAGTGATGTTTCCACCAAGGTTCTAGACAGTTTCATACTCAACACAAAACCTTGCTTTATTTTCATTTTTAAAGAAAAAGGCAACACAGGGAGGAGGTTATCAGATCATTAGAAATGACAAATGAGCTTTAGCTCATCACATGCCCGCAAAATCCTTGTTATGTTGATTCTGAGTTAAAAGCAACAGTGACTCAATCGGTAAAACTGATTAAAGGCTGCATAACAATGTAGCTCCATTTCATACAATTGCTGAAGTGTACATTTCTGACCCCAGGGTCTGTCTTCTGTGGGGAAGATATTATATGTGGGGCAACCTACCTCTGTGTGACCCTCTTCCTCTACACTTGTAGCTGAGAGGATGTCACTCTGGTTGGTCAGTTGTGAAGACCAGAATGTTGTTCAGGGATATGCAAAGGGATCTCTATTGTTCATCCCTTTTATCCATCAATGTGGAGACTGTTACTTGACTTACTGGTGCCAGCTGGGTAGAGGTGTGAATGGGAGGAGGTACTGTGAATCACTCCCTGGTGATCTGCATATCACAGTTAATTTCACCTTCTTCAACTCCCTGTGGTGGACAGTATTTTCTTAATTCTACCTATTCCTACATTTCTGTTGCAGGGCAAGGAATCGTGGTAATTTCCAGTCTTCTAATTTATGAAAACCCATCCTATTAGCTTCCCTAGATAACTACTCATAGTCACAATGATCTACTGTATTTTTGCTCCAATGCAGATCAGGTGGTGTCATGTGGTTTCTCCCACAAGCCACTGGCTGCTACATGGTTCAGCAATCTCTAAGTACATACCTCCTCCCACCCACTCTATAGTAAGCCAGCAGAAAGTGCTGCCAACTAGTTTCACCAGCACTTTTTATGATCGTGTTTTCTTGTTTACATCACAATGGTATGTCCACAGCTGGGCCTTGAACCAGTGCCAAAGCCATGCAGACCAATGTTACACTGTCTTTTGAACTCTGTGGAAACTCTGCCCCATCTGTGACACATCATGCTTATGTAGACTTCCCAGTGGATAATGTGTGGTTTCTTTCAGAGGCAAAGAGATGAGGCCTGTGGGCACATAACCAGAACTACCGTTGTAAATCATCAGTGGTTATATATGGAAACACCTGTAAAGTCTGTTGATTTGAATGTCTCTGTTAAGTAACTAACTAAATGAATAGATGACTAATTTCTTCTTATCCACACAAGACTACTGAAAGCAGCAATGAAACAGTACAGACTGCTGAAGCTTGCCCAAACTCCTGCCTTGCAAAATTACTTAAAAGCACCTTCATCTGTCCTCCCGGGTCACTTTAACAGAAAAACAATAGATAGTGGAGTTGCCATGCTGGCTAGCTTTTGAGCAATAAAAGATGTGTTGACTGGGTAAAAGCCAAGTGGAGCAATCATACTGGTTACATTTAGTGTAACATAGTTTCTACTAACTTCGCAGGAGAGCAGTAAGAAAATAATCTCCACTTTCTCAGCTCCAGAAGCACAGAGGAAGAATGATATACACTTATATTAGCCCAGGAGGGAGATGAAAGAGTAAAGCAAGCTCCTTCTCAGCTATTGCACAGTATCTATCAGCATGGTTGGTTTCCACTTCTAATGACCACAAGAGTGAAGAATGTTGGGACAGACCCCCTCCTGATCCTAGAAGCCTAGTACCATACTAATTCCCAGGGACATAGGGTGGCATCAGTGTGCCAGGTTCCTCACTATGTATGCTGAATTGATTTTAGAAGAGGTTCACCAGTAGGTCTCATTCTTGAATGTGGGTATAGCTTGTGAGGCAGCAAGTAGGATAGCCATTGGGGTGCCACCTCTGGTTTCAGTGGTTTTAGGCTTGAATCCAACCTCCTGTTGTAATATATTTACTTGAAGAAGGTACCTACCTTAAAGTGATCTTGGGAAAAATTAACTAGGTCTACAACTGAGCAAACAACCATAAGTAGCCTAGTATTATAAGTTGCTTTGGAGAAATGTGTTAGTTAATTGAATAAATGTAAATGTAGTTTGAACCAGGCACCATCTTCTTCTGGGGGCCACCATACTATGTGTCAACATGGCAACTCATTGCTAGCAGCTTAGAGGCTGTGGACACACAAGGTCACCCCACTCTCAGTAAACTCCAATTCCACTGAATGTGAATTAACCACGGGGCTTCAGTATAATAAGGGGAGACACATCTCCTGCTGCCTTCCCCCTTTCCTGTACCTGATCTGTCTGCCAAACTTCTGTTCTACAACTGGACAACAGTGTAGAATTGTATCTTTTAACATAACTGATAAAATAGTATAGAGTAAGTGAGCCATTAAAGTGCATTAAATACTAGAAGAAAATCACATTAAGCACCTGATTAAACTTTTGGCCATATGTTCAGTTCTTTGACCAGGTGACCACCCACCATCCCCAGGTAACTAGCCACATGACTTGTTTATATTTATTGTAATTTTGCACACAACATAAATGCAATCTGAATTAAAGGACCATAAAGCTAAGAAACTTGCCTCGTCTCAAGGAATGGGTGAATCACTGTTAGGTTCTCAAAGGACACACCACATGCCCAGGCTCCATGCACATTTATTCTTTTAGAGAGCTTTTCATAAGCAAACAATGACTGTACCAATTTGTTCAGATTACTTCTGCATCTTTTCATACCACTTTTCAAATGGCAGATGTTTTCTAAATGAGTTATCTACTTATTTCTGTTCTTTCTGTTTTTGCTTTTCCAACATTTGATGGAGACCATATCACACTGCACCTCCAGGTTCAAGTTGGAGGAGATGCGCTTCATAAGAAAACTAAATACCTATGGTTTTGTGTTCATTTTCATTTTTAAAAGAAAAAATAACTAAAAGTGACACAAAAAAGACTACACAAGGAGGTTTTCAGATCATTAGAAATGACAAGTGAGCTTTACGTCATCACATGCCGGCAGCTGGACACAACGGCATTGTGATCTGCTCTTCTCAAAACTGCTATAAATGTTGTAACTGAATGCCATTGCAAAGCCCAGAGTTATTGCAGAATAAAAACAGAACACACTTCTCGTGCCAAGGTCAGTCATTCCGAACATGGTGATGAAACTAAGAAAAATCAAGAAAAAAAATCACATGCAACAACACTTTCATTCAGGCTTTTGGAAAGCCTCCCAGTAGGGTATAAACAAGCTTCCTAAATGGTGCAGGTCACTTCTACACAGTAGAAAGAAATTGAATTTGCACTTTACATATTGTATTTTCTATTCTGGTAATGTTCTTTGGCTTAACAGATGAAATGCAAATGTAAAGTATAATTGATAATTGATTTAAAACATAGCACCAATAACCACAACTTGCTGCCAGTTAATGTATCTGAGAGGCAAAAAGGGAACAGCACTAAATCTTTTTTCCTTAGCAGCTGTGAGGATCATGACAAGGATGATGATGCTGATGCTGATGATGATGATGATGATGATGATGATGATATGCTCCTCCTTAAGTCAGAATCTTCCTGGCTCACTGAGGGAAATAAAATGGTCTGAATGCAGGACCAATATACTGAGCAACACGGCAGTTTGAGAAGTCAAGAATGCTAAATGACTGAAGAAGAACGTGATATAGCAATCTCCACTAAAGAGGCAAGGTAGATGCATTCTGCATAACGCATAGTTTGCTTAATAGTGTGTTTTTATTGTGTGATCAAGCATAGGTGGAGACGGTTGAAAGGTGTGCACCTGAGACAGGGAGCTTGGCCGTGGGTAGACAATGTGACAGGTGTACCCAGCGATGACAGTGCCAGGGATGCTTAAAAGGCTTTGACTGGCATTGTGCTTTGTGACTGGTGTACAGGTTTTGTTGTAACTGGCTTCCGGTCGCTAGCCTGCGTGGGCCGATTGGACCGTGCCTTGTCAACAAGTGAAATTGATGCTGGTCTCTCAGCACTTGCGGCAGCAGTCACACATAACGTGCAGTGATATTGCCTGGAAAATAACACCTACACAGGTTAGTGACATCAGAAACCAAATCCCTCTGTAACCACACCCAAAGTTCATCCAAGGTATTGATCCTGCCCATGTCAATAACAAGAAACTGAGGGAATTATTACACTAAGAGATGACAATCTTACTCTCCAAGGACTATCATGACAATCGCAGGAAAAAACCCCAGTTTTGCTGTTCTCGGTAAGCTCTTGTAAGTTTTGTTGTGTCTTTTTGAAACTGACACAATAGCTGCACAATGGAAACGCATCTCTAATAATCCAACCACTTAGGTGGTGGGAATGTAAAATGTGTGAATTCTACCAACAATCATTTTGTGTCTATAATGCTCACTGATAATGGTAGGAAAGGGAAGAGTTAGTCAGAAAGAGCAGTATTGTGGACTCTCACTGGGACTTGTGATGTCACTAACCTGCCTCTCTTCATTTTGTTCTAAAGTGCTCCCTGCTCTTTCTCACCGAGTTCCGTTTATGTGGATGACTAACATATCTGACGCAACCTATACCAATCCCACCCCCTGCCTTGCCCCGCCCCCTCACACCACAGGGAGTCCACCTCACACAAAGGTGTCTCACAAAGGTGTCAGAAGTGAACTCAAGGGGAGTGGCTGAATCAGAAGCCATTCTGTGTGGTGCCTTAGTGTTTTAATGTCATTTTTATGGCATGGCCATGTGTGTCAGAATGTATGTGAAGAGATTCAACATGGATGAAATGGATGTGGTGACAGGGAGCATTTTCTGTCGGCTACCATGGCAACAGTCAGAAAGAGAAATAGGTTGAGGAGGCAGCCAGTTCATTCAAACTGAGTTGGTTTATGTGTGTACTTTAATAGTCTGGCAGAAATTCACAGAAACATCTTTAGTGTCTAACCTTAGTTCCAATGGTACAATTTTAATCCAAATCCTCATTCTATTGGATGTGGTGGCACTTGTTTTGCATACCTTACTTCAATTCCTAACTTGTCCTTACAAACCTGGCTTTTGACACTTTTCCCCACCTCATCAAGCCATGTCAGGAGGTCAGGCCACCGCCACTGTCGGTGCACAGTGACAAGTCGAGAGGGGGATTCATAAACGAATGCCCCTGGAAGTGTCACTGGGTTTCATAAGTTCTTCTAGGTGATTTTAAGCCCATGAGAAATTTTACATTTAAAACACTTGAACACTTTTGTAATGTAACTATTGTACACGTTGTAACTGTGCTTGAACAAGTACAGAAACTGGACATTGTCTAATCGATAAGTTCATAACACTACTGAAAATAAGTGAACAAGGAAGAAACCTCAGTAACACTTTACCAGAGTTTATCCATTCAAATAACCCCAAGGTTATTGTCGTTTTTTTATTTGAACTTTGTGCTTAAGTGTATAAAAACTAAAAGCACAGCTTAGAAGTGGGTGTCCTCTAGCTAACAGAAAGGCATCTGTGAAAGATGAAATGAAACCAATGAAATCAGTTGCTTCTTCTTAGGGTTACCTGATGTAGCTTGTCTCCATGGGGAGGAGGACTGATATGATAACAGTGTGAAACTTGACCAACAAATTCAGGCGAGGTTTGAATGTCTAATGATGAATGTAAAGATGCACATTAGTTATTAATGTTTTTATAGAATGCCATCTTGGTATACTGGGTGTCTTCCTCTCAAAATGGGTGTCCTCCACTCAACAGAAAGTGTTGGCTGTGTTGAACAGAAAGTTCCAAGTGTCTTTCAAGCTGATGAAATCATTTGCTTCTTATACAGATGATGTAGCTTGTCTCCATGGTGACAAGGACTGATATAATAACAGTGCTAAAATCTTGTCCAACAATCTCAGATGAGATTTAAATCTTAAATGATGAATATAAAGTTGCATTTTGTTTAGTTAATGTTTTGATATTATAATTCTGTCATACTGGATGTTTTACAGATATAACAATTTGTTTAATTTATGTGACTGCAGTGATTACTGAAGCAATTTGTTTGTATGAAGGACTTTCTCAATAGTATAATGTAAGTTTCTATCATAAAATTTAAACCTGAAACCAACCTGGCCAAATTCATGACCGTTACCGTCCATTGAGATGGTGTAACTTGCAGTGCTGTTACTTGCTGTAGATCCCTGGCTTTACATCCTGTACAGTCACAGATGTTGCAGTGATGCGTAGTGTGCCGGGCTGGACTGATGGGGCAGTGGCACTGGTGGTGTTTAGGAAGTAAGAGAAATGCATCTGATGCATGACCTCCACTTGTAACTTGTCCGCCTTGTCTATTTCACTATTAACAAATTTTGAGACATCTATAAGGCTGATTTGCCTTTCCTGCCCTTCACTGACACACATCGATTGTTTTTCGAGAAATATAAATATATGTTACAGAGGCTATTTGGCATTGGTATAATGTGTTGTATGGTAAATGAAATGTCCTGCCTATATAAACATAGATGTTACTGTACTTCAAAAGGGACCCTTTGAACCTGAACACTGAGCCGTTGCTGTAGCCCATAATGCAGCAGTCAAGGAATGCCCTCCTTTGCCATAAGGAGGGCTCTCCTCCCATCTCTGACTCACATAGCAACCAGTGTCACCTAGCAACCGCTACACTCATAGTTCCATTCAAGTGCCTGACTGCTAGCATGCAAATCTTGTCTTTCACAATATGTCATGTTGATTTAGTCACAGTCTGCAGCCAATAAATGACATCTGATTCCATAATATCTACTAATAAACCATGCATACAGTCTGAAACTATTGTATGAAATTCACAGTTTAATTTCCGAATCAGTTCATTGTTTATTGTTTTTGTTTTAAAACTGCAAGCACTTACTTTAAGGATTTGCATTTGTGGGGAGGGAGCTTAAAGTTAAAATCTATTATTTTTTCGTTTTCAAAAATTTCGTTTCGTAATTACTATCTATAAAATGTGTTTCCATTGTAGTCTGTTCTGCAAAGGTTCCTATTCGGGCTTTCTTTTTATTTATTTAGTCTGCATCTTTCGTGCTCTGGCTGTTATTTCACAGCCTCATTTTCACTCACTCACACTTTCACAGACCGGATACACAGGCCCCGATCCTAATATACCCCTCTTCACAGTTGTTTTTATTTGATGTAGGTGCCTTCAGTGTACCTTTCCTTTGATCGTAATTAAACATCATTTTCTACCCACCCTTGTTTCTGCTTACTGTAGCCAGCTCTAAAAGACCAACGCAATGACGGGGAAGAAATAGATATAAATGATTATGTTACTGACCACATAAGCTTCTATGTGGACACTATCATACCCTGCTGAATAATACACTGCTTCCCTGATAACAAATCACGGGTCACAAATTACCTGAATGTTCTTAATCAGAAGAACAGAACCTTTAGGGCAGGTGATGGGGAGGTCGCGAGCTAGGTACAGAGAGCACTAAGACTAAGGATCAGGGATACAAAGGACATCTACAGGAAGAAAGCAGAAGATAAGTTGAGACATAATAATGCCTAAGAGGTATTATGGGGCCTAAAGATCCTAGAGAGGCTGGCCTTGGCATTCTTCAGACCCCTGGCCAGGGGAATTGTACTGGATCCTCTCCAGTTTTTCTACCATGATCACATCAGAGTGGATGACGCAGTTATCTACCCGGTGAACATAGCCTACTCCCACTTGGACAAGGCAGGCAACAGAGTGAGGATAATATTTATTTTTAAATTCTGCAGTGCATTAAACACCTTACAGTCTGGACTGTTAGGATGGAAAAAGATGCTTGTTTGTAAATAAGTAAGCCAGAGAGTGCTATTATGTGTGGAATTGTGATTGAGAGTCATTCACTTACACTATTTCCCAATAGCATTTCTGCATGGTTGTCAATGTACCAGCAGAAACTTCACACTCTTTGAGTGTCATCTACCTTTGGTCTTCTACAGTTAGTTTTTCTCTCGTATTATTAAAATAATGAAAACTGCCAACCATATCTTCTCTCAGAAATCTTGCTGTTAATGTGGTACATCGCAGTGTAAGGACATTTTAGTGATGAGCAGGGCAGTGGCTCCATGAAAACATGTTAAGGAAGGAATGTGTGTGCCTGTGAAGACAAACAGCACATGTGTTGTGTGGGGTATATCTGTGCATGAAGAGCTATGTGTCACTGCCGGGGCAAGCAAGTGTGATTCACAAGGTGTTTATTGTTTACATGTGTGTCTCATAGTTTCACCAGTATATCTTACTTGTGACGAAACTCAAGCCAAAAAATGAAGCCTATATTCCAGGGCAGTGACACACCTGCAGCCTCTTGCAGAATATGCTATCAGGTACATTAGGCCTGGTGTGGCACATTCAACACATTCCCATTATCTCAGACCAAGTTCATTTCCTGCTTCAGCCCTGGACCTTAACACCAGTAGAACAGAACTCCAGGCCAGCATGGAGTTCTTGAAAGAGGCTCGGACTGGGGATAGTCTATACTATGAGCCAGTCACCTCATAACCCACACTCCTCTCAAGATAACATTAGGCTTATGCTAGTAAAACACCCAAAGAAATACACTCCTACATCATCCAATTGAGAGAGCCACTTAAACAGTCCAAAAATTAAATGTAATAACAAGTGTTCTTTTCTGAAACTGTATCAGAGCTGTATCACCGCAAGTCTGAAAAACCCTGACCATTTGTCAAGCCCCCTGGTCCGGCCTCCGCCTCTCCTGATCATTAGTTCCCAGCACCTGTTTCTCATTCACTCGTCTCTATATATACCTGTGTTTCCAAGCTGTTGTTGCAAGGTATTGCCATGATCTTTCCATGTGTGCTGAGTGGGCCTTCTGTTTGCTATGCTGGTTACTGGCCTGTTTTGTTCTATGGCTATTTGTGCTTTATCCTTGTTTGTTATGTTGCTTGTTCTGGACTGATTCCTGGTTTGGACCCACGCTTGTCTCGTGACTATGTCTTTGGAACAACCCCTAACATAAACGGAGTTCTTTGTTTTACACCTGCACGTGTCTGCATTCTGACTGCAACGTTACACCGTTCAGCTCTGCCTACTGTGCTCTCCATCCATCTGCTCTTGAACAGTATACTACTAGCTTCAGAGAACACAAACAAGAGACAAACCCCATTTTTAAACTTGGCGTTCGTGTCTTCTCCAAAAACATCACATTACTGATGGGAAGCTTGAGTAGTAGCAAGATTATGGCTACAGACCATAACAGTGCTTCAGTTTTGTCTGGTTTTACACTCTACTAGTCATTCACAGTCATACTCTATCAAATTCCAACAAGTTCCATAAGGAATCTAAGCTATTTGTTTGATTTATAACAGCACAACTTTATAAGTTTTTCAGACATTCAAAGATTTAGCAAGAGAAATTGACAGTGGAAACAACCGCAGGCCCTTTAGAACTGTGGAGTGTGGGGTCTTGCTGAGCTTGTGAGGATCTACAAGTAAGGCTAACCTCTACAAACAGTCTGTTTCTCAGTGGGTTATCATCAGTGTTTTGTCATGTCATTTTCCATTTTTACATCTCCCAAACCTTTGCCGGAACTGCAGTCAGCAAAAGACCTTAACACAAAGGCTTAGTTTTTGTGTTGCATTTTATCTTTAAGATAATTTTACTGTGAAGAGTAATAAGGTAATTTTTCTCTGAGCAGAGACTTCTGATTCTTTAAGATTGTACCATTTCCACCAGTAAATATTTATGTTGTTGTACCAGCAAATAAGGAGCTTTATTCCATATCCATCTCATAAGGTCTTCCTCAGTATATATGTACATGCCTGTCAGGTAACATGTTATTCTTATAAATAAATATATTCATGTGCTGACAAGGGTTGGCCACACAGGACAGATTGAGTGACAGAGTGGGCAGGTTGCCTTGCAAGTGTATTTTTACTGGATCTCCTGTTTGAGATGGGCAAGATCCCCAGAAAAAATCCCAGCCTCCTTGAATGCGAACATTCATAATCACACTCACAGCAGACCTGCAACCCCTAACAAATCAGTTACAGGGTTCTGGATGTTTTCAAAGGTCACCAGTTTGACTCAGTTTCTTGAGGTCTCATGATTGTGAAAACACTGAATCCCTCACCCTACTGTACCATTACAGCTGTACAGATATGCAAAGGAAATGAAGCCCATAGTGGCTGCTAAATAGCCCATACCGTGTCAGGAGTGACTCATCCTTCCATCAGCAAGCTTGCTAAGGAGACCTGTCACGGACCACTCATCCTCGCAATTCCATTTATTTTGTGTGCCTTTCATACAGACACAGCTTTTTGAAACTAAAAGTCAGTATTAAATCAGCTTTCTGCCAACTGGTCTCCAACCAGGCCTGAAGTGACACATCCTGCCTGCCTTCTGACCTATTTCTGGTCCAGCGTCCATGTAATCTGCTTATGCATTATTTGTCTCTCCTTCCTCACGCCCACTCAGCATGTGGGTCTCATGGCCTGAGGGGATCATGGCTGCAGGGCTGGTCAAAGCCTAGGATGGACAGCAACAGACTAAGTCCCTGGGAACTAGCTGCTGGAAAAGGGGATTACAAGCAGTTTTCTTAAATATGGTCCATTGTAAAAGCCATTACATTACAAAGACTCATTTGAGGACTTCAGCTTGAAAATACTGTACATTTGTATACAAATGTCCATCAAAATATTACTAGACTTATATCGAAAGCATAAATGAAAATTTATAAGTTCAGAACAGGAATTCAGCAAAAGTTACTCTGTTATGGTCTTTGATTGACTATGGTTTCGGCTTTTAGACCCACAGAAAATGGCTTCTTTTATATTACATAACCTAAGCAACATATCCAACTTTATTTCTGATTTAGTCCCTTTTTCTGCCTGTCACTATTTGTGAAATTTTTCATGATTTAGGTCAATATTATTTTATAAATTAAAGCATTACCTTTAAGAAAAACCAAGCAGCACAACTGGTCTTTGTAAGTAAACCACCCAGCATGTATTCCTTGTCCTGGTTCTCCAAGAGGAGGGCCCCAAATTTTGACTCCATTGTTCCACCCCCAGGTGTGCACCTCTGCAGGAAATCTGGGAGAGCACAGAAGCCTGAAGTTGCCTGCCAAAGGAGGACCTCAACTAGATATTTATCAATGGAACCATTTGCACTGAGAAATACTTGAGTCTTTTGAATACAAAAAAAAAAACACTGCAGTCCCTTTGTTGGGCAGCAGGAGGTGCACTTAGATACATGACTGGAAGGCTGCAGGCTCACAACCCCTAGGGGTTTTGTTATCCTGCATTTAAAGAATTTAACCTGAATGTATTGTAATATCTATTTGTAAACTACCATAATTTAGGTACTCATAATATTCAGTTCAAAGAACAATATGAATATTTTGTTAGTATTGTGACTATAGTACTAAAAGACGCATACAATAAATTTCCTCTGTACTGTGAAAGACAGTGAGAGAGAATGAGAAGCAGAGGTATTGACTCACAGACAGGAAATGGAGATAGCAAGTGGTAAACTGATAAGTGGTAACTGCTTTAAATAACTGACAAATTTTAGTCATCCATTACTGGCTGAACTTTTGAATAGGGACACAAGGTGCATTTCCCATGCAAATTTTAGACTGACGTTCTATGACTTCAGATGTATTTAGAAGCCATCCTGCAAAGTTGCATAGTGATGCTGCAGAATTGCTGACACTTTTTCACACATTCATTTTTGTATGAAAAAAACACAAAGGTTTGAATGGACCTGCAGTCACCACGGTAGTTATTAAAACTGGTTTATATAGGGAAAATGTTTGAGCATTTGAGACAGGGGTAAAATTATATATTTAGTTTGCCTACCTTAAGTTTGAGCCTGAAAGTTAAATGAACTCTTGTCTTTTTTTACAGTAAAATAAACTGCTCCCATGAAAATGGGAATGATGTACAGCACCTATAAAACATATTTAGCCCCTTTTGACTTTTTTTATTGGTTTACAACATTTAATCACAATGGATTTAAATGGGCTTTTTTAACAGGGATCATCAGGAAAAGACCTTTCAATGTCAAAGTGAAACAAATTGGTCTAAATTTGTTACAATTATTAACTACAAAAATAATTGATTACATAAGTATTTGCCCCCCCTTTACTATGACACACCTAAAGCATCACTGATGCTGCCCATTAGTTTTAGAAGTCGTGTAATTACTGAAACGGTGATCACCTGTGTGCAGTCAAGGTATTAGTGACTGAAATATAAATACACCTGTATCTGGATGGTCCATCTGGAGGTGAGTCAGTTTCCTGGTACAAATGAATCCATGAAGATGGGTAGAAATATTACCGGTCTCTAAAAAGGTGATGGAGAAGTATCAGTTAGGAGATAAATATAAGAGCTTCTAAGTCACTGAATATTGCTTGTGCTACAGTTAGTCAATCATTTAAGAGTATGGCATAGCTCTAAATCTGCCTAGAGTAGGCTGTCCTCAAAAAAAAAAAAAAAAAAGAGTGGCCATGCAAGGATAATGCAAAGAGACCTCTGGAAATTCTGAAAAAGTTTCATGTTTCCATGGCTGAGATGGGAGACTGTATACAACTGCCTGGGTGCTTCACCAATTGCAGCTTTCTGGGTGAGTGGCACAGAGAAAGCCACTCTTTATTTATTTTTTTTTTAAAAACTCATGTGACATTTTGGCTAGAGTTTGCCAGAAAGCTTTTTGGGCTCTGAAATCAAGTTGCAGAAGGTTCTATGGTTGGATAAGACTAAAATTGAGATTTTGATCATTGATAAATGCTGTGTTTTGAGTAAGCTAAACACTGCAAAGCATCAAGCAAGATGGTGGCTGCATCATGCTGGGGGATGCTTTTCTGCAGCAAACCTTGGAAGAACTGTGAAGGTAGTGGATAAAAAGTATGCAGCTAAACAGGAAAACCTCTTGCAGTCTGCAAGAGAACTGCAACTTGGTATCTTTTTTTCCAGTAAAAAAGATGCCAGATAAGTTACATGGATTTAAAAAAAAAAAAAGTTGATGTCCCAGGACAGCAAGCCACAATCCAGTCCACCAGAGAATTTGTGGCTGGAATAGCTGTTCATTCATGGTCCTCCTGCAACTTGAGAGCTTAAGCAGTCTTACAAAGAAAAGTTGGGGGGAAAAATTGTAGCATCTAGCTGTATAAAGTTGATGGTTCTAAACAGACTGAAGGCTATAATTGTGGCCAAAGGTTCCTCTACTGACTTGAAAGGGGTGAATCTTTAGGTTCTCAATTTGTCTAATAAATTTAGATCTAGTTTTCATTTTGACACTTGTCTTTTTTCTGATCAATGACAGACTAAATCCACTGTAAACAGCAAAATGTGAAAGTCCAAGGTGGGTGCATATTTTTTGTATGTATGATACAAAAATAAATTCCTGAACAGGTATTTGTTAATGACATAAATGCAAAGGTCATTCTTTAGCCTTCAAGTAGACAAATATTTATTAGATTATCTGGAGCAAGTAGCTTAGTCAACTACCCTCCTGTACCTTACTGGACAGGGGGATGTAGCCAGTAGAGGTAAACCTGGAAGCTATTGATTCTGGAGAGACTGACTAGTACATTCTTTTCTTGTTTAAAGAATGTAAACAGATCAGATGGTAAAGAACCAGCATACTGAAAATGGTAATATGCTACAAGGACTTAACAGAGCTGAACAGTTGTCAGAGGCTATGACCCATTTAGGACAGACTGAGATCTTCCAATAATGGTTGGGGTACTGTGGTGGTGTTCCAGGAATAGTTTTGCACAGTAAGTCTCAAGATTACAATGAGTTTCAGTGGTAATGACTGTTCCAAGGAAGTTTGAGGGAGGGGGGGGGGG
>UFQX01000040.1:1061215-1089534 GCA_900497675.1 Arapaima gigas | reverse complement strand
ATGATGGGGGGGGGGGGGGGGGGGGGGGAATGAAAACTGTCATGGAAGCATAACCGTAATCCCAAACAAAATACAGCTTCTATGAGTCACTGAAGAACCACAAGGTGTTGGGCAGAGTTCTCATTTGCAGACCTAATCTTTGGAAGCTTGGATGCAGAAAAGTCAGACAACAATGGTGCCATTTCTGTTGGCTATCAGATGGTTACATTCATTTTGAATATTTGCTATTTCAAAGCACCATACAACACTTTAGACTGACATGATACTTCCTCACTGCTTCTTCCAGAGACACTTGAACTATGATCTTGACAGTCTTGTGGCACTTTGGACACAGATCAACTCTGGTTGATTTACTTACTTTCTGAAATCAAAGGTATTCTAACTAAAGCATAGTGACTGGAATAAGTTTTGAAATCTAAATTTGACTGGAGACTTTGTTCACAATTGTAATACATTCTCTTTGCAATGTGACATTTTTATATTTATGAAACAGAATGCTGAATGAAGACTGCAGCCCATTCAACTCTCATGAGGTGTTGCTATGGCAATGCAACCTCAGTTTGCCGTAAGACCCAGCGGTTTCTGCCGTCAAGCCATGTGATATTCAAAGCACCTCCTTCTGGTCTCCTGTAGCTTATGTCTGGCAGAACACCTCACTAGCTGGATACTCCATGTATAACAACTTGTTAAAGTAAAATGCTAGCTAATTTTCTGACATTAAGATGACAAATACAGATATATGGGCCCTTAGAAAAGTATGATTAAATAACTTAATGTATTTATCCAGAATTTTATTTTCATCACTACACCAGAGGTACACCATTCCTGGTTGTTATACTTTGTCACTTCTGATATTTTTTTAGTGTAAAGTTCCACATCACTCAACACAACAATGTTGGCTTTAGTAACTCTGCATTTCCTGGTTGGAAACTGCATTTATGTGATGTCCTCATCACCTTGCATCCCCTTATCCTTGACCCCTCTTTCTCAGGCATGCATTGATGCATGTGATAACACCTAAGTTTTCTCCAGGGTACGTAATCCCAATTTCTCCATGTTCATGTAGACCCACATCAGTCCTGCTTGATACTGAGTCCTAGACCTCCTAGAAGAGCATATGTTCAGTTGTGTAGAATCTCTAGTTTAGTCTTACATATGTTTATAACTTCTCCCTCTTTTGCTTCTCCTCACACACTGTTGAGGAAACAAGAACAAAATTCAGAAACTACTGCCCCACTTCAAGATTTCCAGACAATACTGGCCCGGTTTAACAGCTTTTTTTTCCCCCTTTGCCTAAACGGTGAGGATTCGGTGAGTAGCGCCACTGGGTAATCTGTCTTTATGCACGTGACAGGAGGAATGCCCAATTCACAGAACGGTGAGTCAAAATAAATTCCCAGAAAGCAGCATGAAGATAAGTGATAGGACACCTGCCACTGAGGCTCTCCTGTGAACTGCGTTATTAGAAAATGTTAACTAAGTCTGTGTGGGTAACTGATATAAAACATTAAGTCTGGAGTTTTAATGGACAATCGCTAACATTTTTCCTAGCTCTATGATAAAATTCATATTTGTATGTGTCTTGTGCAAATGTATGAATATGTGCACACGTTTTAAGGGCAGCATTTAAGCGGGCACAAGCATGTGGCTTCAGTACCATAGGCAATGTTTAATCCCATTACTGCACTTAATCTTGCAATAAAACTACATGCAGATTTATATTGTAATATAAGTAATTGTGTAAATAACTGCTTATAGCAACAACCACAGCAACACAATGTCACTTCATTTACTCCTACACTTCATTGGTATAATACCCTCAAAATTCTAAGGGAGATGTTTTCTTATTTTTGACAATGGCTTGATGCTAAAAGCACTAAACCACGTGGACCATCTGATCCTTGATTTTATTTTGTTTATATGTTATAAATAGTTACATGTTAAAAACAATGCTCTAATTTTAGTATAGGGAAGGAATCACTTAACTTGAAGGTTGCTCATTCAAGCCCATTGGCTCCTGCCATAGCACCCAAAAATACTGTAGAAGTATTGAACAAAGTTCTCTAGAAAAATAACTGGTTGCATAATGGGGCAAAATTGTAAATTGTTTTAGACAAATGCACTGATTCAGCAGTAAAATAATGTAAAAGTGCATCCGGCTCTGGATCCCTGTGCTCCTCTAACCTCAGTTTGAAATGATTCACTTCAGTCATACTGTGAACTGATGGACTTGTACCTGAGATAAGCAGTACATCAAAGATAAAAGTGCATGTGACAGCAGGAACATTTATGTAGCACTAAAGTACTGCAGTTAAGGATAACAGCCAAACCCATGGTATTGAAGTGTTTTATGTCCTGGCCTGAAGCTGGGTTTACACTGCAGTCTAACCCTGTCAGCCTGTGTTCCACATCACTAATGCACTTGTTTAAAGACTGTGCAGCTGTTAGGGACTCTTCTGATGTACTTTTCACGTCACTGAGAGGAGTCACAGATCTACATCCTGGGGTTGGAGCAGGTAAGGGAAGGAGATGGGCTTCTGGCACCTCATCACTGCCGCCTTCCTTGCCTCTGTCCCTGATCTATATGCTCACGATATTTCAAAAGACACTTTTCAAGCAGACTGACGTATGAGCCAGTAGGCATTGTCTGTGTCTGGCCCAGAGAGTCATAATACGGGAAACAAATATCTGAGGATTAACCTATACTCATCCAATTCATCTACAGACTTATTAATTCTCTATGATGAACCACAATGACTGTCACACTGAATGGTAATGAATCTTGTTGTTGCTGCTGTTACCTTGGTAACGAGTGACGAGAGTGTCAGGAGAGGTGTGTGTGGCGCTCTCGCAGAAAACATCCATCGGTAGCAGAGAGGCCAGAGCTCATCAGAGGTTGTCCACTTAGCATGAAAGCATGAAACAAGTGGCTGAACAAAACTCTTTCAAGAGCTCCGTGCTGCTCGCTGATGTGCTGGGGTGACATATCTCACTGACAATATTAGCAGCTTCATATGCAACACATTCTCTACCAAAATCCCACCCATCAAACACTCCCAGTTCACTGATTGGTCAATACCTTTTTGCGTTCGCTGAACGGTGAAGAACCTTGTGTGCTTTGGTGAGCAACAGTATGTCCTCAGTGCTGGTTTGCTGACATTGATTTGCATGTCTGTGTTAGCTGTGGGTGTCAGCAGAGCTGACGTTTACCCATTGATCCAGACGTGACTGACCTGGGTGAGCAGTGGAAATGGTATAACCAGCGATTCATTTTGTTTTTTGACGAGACTAGCAGAACTGCGGCACAGTGTGGGTTGACCCTGTATCTTTGTGGATATCAGGTTTCTTCCAACAGTCCAAAGACATATTTCACATTAGTTAGTCATTCTAAATTGTAATATGGGAAATATCGTGCGGCTACCCTGTAATGGACTGGTACCCTCTTTGTCTAGTCTGACTAGATTAATATGCAATGAAGTGGCTACTAATACTTTTAAAAAGCCTTAGTGCTTGAATATTGACTTTTCCATTGTGACTTATGCTAAGTAGAGATACAGCACATAGAAAAAAGTTATGTATTTGCGGGGGAGTAAACTTTTAAATTATCCATTTACAGTGCCTGACGTTGTTTTTGAACGTCCAGGACGGCGTCCAAGTTTGTGATCAACTCTGTACCTAAACTGACCCAGGAAGTCACACAGGAGCCAGATGACACACAACTAAGAGTCAGCTGACTGCATCATGCCAGCATTCAGCAAATACTGCATTAACTGTTACAGCTCCCATATAGATCTTGTTTGACCAGCCTACAGGATGGTGAACATACTTCTTTCTCAGTCAGTAATCTTGGCAGACAAAAGAAATGTGAATGGTCACCTCTCCCTCTGCATTATCCTCCATCTATGTCTGGTTCTTGGATAAACTTCTCTTTCTTAAGTTACAGAAGTGTGACATAAGGTTGTTTATAATACCTTCCCTATGACTCTTTTATGCATCCTAGATGGAGCAATAACAAACATGTAGAAAGAGTGGATTCATTGCTTCTTTTAAAAGATAGATTTCTAAATTTGTGCTATAAATGAAATTCGTCACTGATACCGGAGAGAAGGGAGACTGTGGTAGGGTGGCAATGTCAGCAGTCACTGAATTACCTAAGAATATACTGGCAACTGCAACTGGCAATTGTAAAAGCTGAGGCTCAACAGACAGTTAGATATTGCTCCTATCTGCCTGAGCTTTCAAACACTACAGTCACTCTGTAGTTGCCTACAGCTGGCACAGTTGCATACAGAGTTTGTCATCTACATGCACCTACTGTTCCTGAACAGCCATTCGTATCGAGGCTGGTTGCCTAGTAACAAAACAAAGATTACTTGAAAACATCAAAATAACCATCAAATTACCCACAGACCTGTGGGGAGGACAAGCATTGTGTACAGAGCTCTTCCAACGCGGTGGTAACAGCAAGAACCCAAGGCATGTATGCATGTGTATGTGCATATGTTGGAGGATGAGTGAGAGGATTTGGATGACTAAGACATCATGCACCACTTGCTGTCCCCACTACACCGTCACGGTCAATAAATGTCACTGTCAGGCTTTCCATTAGCATAGGTGCTGCAGCAAAACAACAGGCTACAGGAACCACTATAAATAAAAGATGGCTGCCGTTTGGCTGTCTCTAGAGTCTGATGCCATTAACAATAGATGCTGGGAAGAGGCTAGATGTGCCTCCAACAAGCAGGAGCAAGCAGCTTATTTGTAATGATGGAACAAGGGCATTTTACAGATGCAGCATGCAGTACAATCTTCTTGCCATTTCATGCGGCTTAAACTTGTATTGCAGAGCATGTGACAAGACAGGGCTTCCAAACCAATCCTTCACACGTGAGAAGACATGGATGTCACACATAAGCATTATGTGATATTCTAGGAGGTATCAGATGTACCTGCAGCAGTGCATGCAACAGATAGGAAAGCCAGAGTTGGGGTCAGAGTTGAGAGTAGTTCCAAGCATGTGGAGACGGTTGGGATTTCTCTAGAACACATATGTGGCTATCATAATAAAACAGTAGATTTTCAAATTATTTTAATTTAGTATGGGTGTAAAAATGTATTTAAATGTTCTTTGGAATTAATGTAATTGTCGACAAACAAACAAAAAAATGTAGCTTTAAAAGATGCCTTCATTTTTATTACGCGCAAACCTGATGACAGCTCACTCAGGGCATGATAACCTAAAGCTGTCTTCCCCACTTCACCCACTCTCTAGTCCCACAGCTATGGACATCACGTGGTAGTGGTGATGGTGAGGGGGTGGTGTGGTCACACTTCCCTAATACTGTTGATCCACCCATGTGACAGGCAGTAAGAGGAGGCGCTGGATGGTTGGCACATTCCAAGCTGATGGTATCCAAAACAGTGTTCATTTCACGGCACGCGCCTGTGAACATTTTCCAACGGGGGCAATGGAAAACCATTAAACATGGCCCAGTGATTGTGCTCACTGACACGTCCGGCTCTGCTGGAACAGATTAGGGAGACTGACCCAGGCTGTGGAAAACTATGACCAGGGTGCAGGAGCTTCAACACTGTGTTCTCGCAAGCGAAGGGATATCAAAGAACACGACTTCCTGAAAAGACAAGGTTATTTTCTCTTATTATTGCTGTTAGTATTACTACAAATATTATTACAGCCAGGAAACTCTTCTTAGTCCTCTACAAAGGAAATCACGTGTCATTTCCAAGTCAAAATTTCATATACTTTATTGTATTTTTAAGATCACATTTCCTTTATTTAGGTGCATAGCAGGTTCTTGAGACCACACAGGAAAAATGTAATTCTGTTCAAACGGCTTAAGGATGGTAACTATGGTAATGTGATAATCTTTGTTCCAGCAGGCACTTCTGCTCTTGGTCCAACATGTGCCTGGTTTGCACCTTGCAAATGACCTGCGTGAGCAGCGGTGACTTGAACGGAAGCACATTGCTGTATATTTGCAAGCTTGTGCAGAACCAGCTGTGTATGTCTGTAAGAGGGGAAGGTGACTTAAGCACAGGGATTGCAAACCCCTGCAGGCATGTAAGCCTGAGCCTTCAACACTGTCCTGCATCTCAGTGCTCACATGTTGTTTGACATGCTGCCCCCACCCACATTCCTCATCCGGTTTCTGATCTCAGGCGCTGGATCTTCGTTCCAGCCCCGCGCTCATATCCCAAAGCTGCCAGCACCCCCCTCCACCTCAAAGGAGCAGATAATCCCCATGCATCCATCTGCTACTGTGCAGATGCTCTGTCATACAAGTAGGAAAGTTCCCCAAAATGTGGCACAAACCTGCCAGTTGGTTATGTGACCTGCCTTCCTGGTGATTTGCTTATTCAAAGTAATGTTTTTTTTTAATGAAACTGAAGCATGGAATGGATATCAGTGAGTGGTGGCCAAACTTGAGCAGCATAGGTAGAGTGGTACACCTCCCCCACATCCTCCTTATACCATTGTTCCTGTTTTACTATCCTCTTTTCACATGACCTTGAAATGCAGAGACACAACTAACCTAACAGTGACACTCTGTGCATAATGAACAATTCTAGTTCTATAAGATAAAATCTCTATTTTTCATGGCAGCAGCACAGGCATGTGATGGCAGGATTCCATCAATATGTATGTTTGAAAATGTACTTGGGGTATATTTCTGAAGAAGGGTGAATTTATGAAACTTGAAACACATGCAACTGAAACACATGCACATACAGAAAGAAACAAAAGTATTCTGGGAAAGTCCCCAGTCTTCTGTTTTAACGTCTTGGTTTCTTACTATTAATGCCATCAAACTTCATTGATTTTCATCTGCATCTTCACTAAGTTGCATTAAGTCAGCCTTTATCAATAGAGAGCCAGTGATGCACTAACAGTACCAATTCCACCCATTACTGCATATTAAATACTTCATGTTCTGTCAAGCTTGTTGTAGTCTGAAGCCTATTCTAGAATCCCAACCAGTCATTGTGCAATAACATACATTCATTTACTCTCACACACAAAAACACCACAGTCAGTTTAGTCACTAATCCACTTGAAATGCATGTCTTTGAACTGTGGAAGGAAACCCATGCAAATTTCATACAGACTGAGCCAGGTTCAAACCCATGTCTGAACCACCTACACTCCAGGAGCAGTGAGGCACCGGTGCGACATGCTGCAGCACCATGTTATCTAGTAATAACAATGTAAAATAAAAGTCAATTTCCAATAGCTTCTATATTTTAGCTGATGTATTTTTGCAGTTGCTTTTTTGGCCCCCTGTAAACTCACCATGAGAAACTGTTTGGTTCTACATAAAAAACATGGCCCCATCATTGCAATACCTCTGTCACACAAAGGTGGTGATTTTCTTCATCAGACCAGTTCTGGTTACTGAACTGCTGCCTTTGGAAAGATGTGTAAACAGTTACCCGAAGCATGAGTGAGCACGGACCACTACATGTCAAGGAACCTTGAGATGGAAAAAAAAAAATCAGAAAATGGAAAAACCTTTTTCAGACACTGTCCTCTTTTGTCAAGGACTCACGCAGACAAAACAGAATAGAAAAAAAAAGAAAACAAAAGCAGGTCTTTGGCTGATGAATAATGTGTCACTTCCTGGCACCATACTGTATTTCCTATTTCAGGACTATAGGCAGCCCCCACACACACAGTACTTCATTACAGTACAGAGCTAATGTACACCTGACCAGAGACCAACAAATTTAATCATTTAACAATAAATCTTATAAACAGATATGATCAAAAAGAGGGCTGGTTCATTAAGCACAGCAGCAAACCAGCAGTTGTGACTTGGGAATTTTCTACAGCCACATGGTATCTATCTCTGAGGCCAAGGGTTTATATGAATACTCCAAAGTAACAAGATGTTGGGTCAACAGCATTCAAGATACAACACTTTGGCACTTTATGGAAACCCCTTGTTTATCCAACGCAATTGCTGACTGCAGTCCTCTTTTAAAACAAACAGCTGTTGAAGTCTGCTTTCAAAATGCACAGCAGCAAAATCACACTAATCTCCTTTTGTGTAGAAACAGTCAGCAGCATACGAGCACTTTCATGGTTTACACATACATTTCCGTGTCTGGCAGAGCTGTCACTGTGTGTCTCTGTAGCAACAGCATGCCACAGGCCAGCTTGGCTGGGTGCACTGGTACCTTCCCAAATTCCATCGTTGCATATCAAATTAAAGAGACCCATTGACAGCACAGCATAAACAAAAAACATGTGTCTTTTTCCATGGCTGCCATGTTTTTCAGAGCAGGATAACTGAAAGGGCCACAGATGACCATAGTATGTGGCTGTCAGTATTAGGGAAAATGACCCTCATGCCACCTCACAAAAAAAAACTGTTCCTGCACATTAGTGTGGTTGTCATTGCAGTAGAGCCCATGGGGAGCACTGGTGCCAAGTGACATGCACATGCAGACAAATGCACAGGAAACAATGTGGAGTTGAAGATATGGAGTTGGCCATGGTGGTAACATCTTAGAAAAGATTGCAGCAGTATGTAGAAGGGGTGGAGTGGACCTTGACAGGCAGATAAACAGGCCAGCTGGGGGAGGGGAAGGGAGGGGGTGTGGGCACCACTCTGAGAGCAACTGTGGGGGATGCATTCTCATCACTCAGCCTAGTGACTCATACCCCAGTCAGGATATGAACCGCTGACAGTTTATCATCCCAGGAAGCACAGCACAGGAAGTGAGAGAGAAAGAGAGCAAGCGCATTCTGAAACTCTCCATGTCCAGCATAGGTGTCACACCAAAACACACTCATTCCAGCTTCATGCTTCAGGATTATACTGGCTTCTGAGTAAAGTACACATATATGTATAAAAGGAAATGAAGTGCTTATAAGGCAAACTCCACTATACACAGTAGAACTGCAGTTTTGGGAGTTAATATGTGATGTGTGCACAGAGAATAACCAGCATAAAATATGGAAATGCTTTCTTTACAAAACATATAGGTAGAAGTATCTGTCGCTCTCTCCTATGGGTGCCTATCCATCTTTTATATTCATGTTCTCAGACCATGCCCCAGTATATTCTGTTGGTACATGCTCAGTGGGATTATATGTATGTTTTTACTCTACATGATCCCCAGCTGTGTTGGTCCAATTGTAGCAGTCAGAATGGCTAAATTGATTCAGGTACTAAAGGTGCCTTTGCTGAAAAATAAAAACACAATCCTTTGGGCTCCTGAGAGATGATGTCAATGAGCTTAGGATTCTACCATCCACGGGACTCAGTATAAACCCATTGAGAACATTCCCAGTGCCTTGGAAACGCCATTCCAGCATGGGACAGGTCTGTTCTGCAAGACACAGACACTAAACAGATTTTAAACATTTCCAGGACAACCGACAACTTAGCACAGGTACTGGTCAGTTGAATGTTGGGGTAAAACATTAAAGTTAATCTTTTTACAATTTCATAGCAGACCACATGTCTTACTGCCGCCGATGAACACAAACAATCCTTGGGGGATTAATGGGCTTTTACGAGAAGCCAAAAATCGGAAAGACATCAACAACAGCAATAACAGTTTCTGGCAAAACACTCAGCGAGTTCATCACTCAGCCTCGACCAGGGGAAGTGAGATATTATTCATAACCAGCTTGTCACACCAACAGAAAAGCCTCACCCACAAACACAGCAAGTGGCTCAGTGCTGTTATGCATTATTGTATTGAAGATTTACAACAATAGCAGTTAATGCACGTACAAATTGAAACATCACTCAGGAAACATGGATCTGACATTCTCGCAAGAAGGCATTTCTTCTATTTGTTTAATTGCTTGGGAAATTTAAAAAATCATAAATATTTAACATGAGCACAACCACAGCCAAACAAAAGGTCCAGATATAAGCTTTGCCACAGTAGGGACTGAATGTGAATGATGAGTTTGCATTTAAATTCATTTATTGAGCTGTTTACAGTTACCTACTCATACAGCTCAGTAATTTTACCAGAGTAATTCAGAATAAATGCTTGACTTAAGGGTACCATAGCAGGTGGTGGGATTAAAGTGGAAAATGGTAGCTTTTACCACTAAACAACCTGCTGCCATTGATCAGCAACATTAGAACATTTTTTAAATTACATTTGGATGAACTGCAACCAAACATGCATGCAAAAGTAGGGCTCTGTCTTGCGTTTACCTTCAGCTGAAGATCAAAGTTTCTTTTATAAGAATGTAGGCAACTAAACCAATACTTTACTCCGTATTCATGTGAATTTACACACTGACATTTTTCAGAACATCAAAACTGTTTAAGCCAGAGTCAACCTGAATTTTTCTTCCACCTGTCTGACCTTCTGAACACAAATAGTCCAAGTCCTACTATATATACTGATTTGAGCCACAGCTCCGTATCAGACCAAGATTAAAAGGTTTGTTGGATGTAATACACATTTTCCGGAAAAGTAGTCTTTAATTTCTCCTTTATGTACAAAACCATAAAGTTCAACGCCGTTTCCTTCCAATTCCTCTAATTTAGAGCACAGCTTAAATCACACAGACTCGCAGTGTTATTTGTAGCCCAGGCACGAATAAATAAATCTACCAAGAACATTTTCATTCTTTTAATAAACTAGAGAGAAGCAAGACTGCTTCAGACTCTCTCTTCACACCCCGAAGCTCAAACTGCCTTTCTCTACACGGCATTCACTTACATGCTGTTCTGCACCTGCCGATACCTGAGAAACGCCAAATAAAAAGACAGTGAACGATGACTGAAGACAAGGGGAACGATACCGGACAGAAAGAAGGCGTTCGGCGGCCCAGGCCTGGTCTACGTGACTAGGGGAGCGCGATTTGTGCCTTATTTCATTGTTTTGCCAACGCTTTAAATCCAAAGCACTGAAACCACACGAGACTCGCGAGAAAAAGCCGCACCGCTGGCTCGCGCAGAGGAGCCGTGGGCGCGCGTTTCTTCCTCCTTTCTTCCTCCTTCCCTGTTTTACCTCACATGCTTGCTTACGCATAAGTTTGCGGAAAACGTGTTCCCACCTTTCAACGGACCAGCGTGTGAAACTGTCCTACTAGGATTATTAAAAGCACCGGCACTTTGCAAAAAAAAAAAAAAAAAACCCCAACAGTGTGCGGAAAAATAAACAATACCGGTTACATGTTAGTACAGGGGGCGTGTCCCCGATGTTTAAACATTCAAGGTTACATAAATTCGTGCAGCAGCGACGTACATTAACAGAATTTTGCTGACTCCTTTATTTTACAAAGGTAGATGCACTGCCTCGCTAAACTTCCCACGATCGCTCACACACAGTGGGAGTCACGAGTTCACCTGAAACATATGACTTCTGATAAGCCGCATTTGTGTCCCACTATTTGTATATAAATTTACTGAGTACTTTTGCTAATATGTTTGCTCACCATACAACTGGTAAGTTGTTCTGCCCGTGCATCTTACATATCTCTGTTTGACGGAAACCTAAATACCTAAATACAATCGGACGAATAGGCAGACATCTGCTTTTAACACAAAACGTTGCAGCGTAAACATAATAAATTTACAATCCCTGTCATGTGCGGTCTGAGCTCCTGTCAACATTCAGTGGTCGTTGACTTTTATGAATGAAAAGCGAGAAGGGTTAATGAATGGCAGGCTACTAGAATGTGACGTTACTATTCCTGTGACGCCACTCTCCTTTTATGGAACAGGCCGTCGAAGCCCCATTCATAAAAAGGAAGGAAAGGCGACCGTTGGCGATAGTAATCCTCTCAGGAGACTAACAACACAACAACGCGGGTGGTGGGCGGGGGGTCTTAGCAGGATGTGCGAGCGTCCCAAGTCCGCCCTCTTCTACATTTGTACAGTGTAGAAGGAGTCATTTTCAATAGCGCGCGCGCTCGCCCGCCCGTCAGGTGATGGTTACGATGAACGAGCTGTATGAGATGGACTGTAACGTACTGAAACGCTTTTTGAAGGACGACGGGGCCAAGTGCTTGTTGTTGGACTGCAGGTCCTTCCTGGCCTTCAGTGGGGGACACATCCGAGGTGCCGTGAACGTCCGCTGCAACACGATCGTGCGGCGAAGAGCCAAGGGATCCGTGTCTCTGGACCAGATTTTGTCCGGGGACGAGGAGGTCAAAGCTCGGCTCCTGTCGGGACTTTACTCAGCCGTGATCCTGTACGACGAGAGGACGCCTGATGCAGACAATATCAAAGATGATAGTACAGTTACTCTGGTTCATAACGCCCTCTGTAGAGGTACCTTCAGCACCAAGATATATCTTTTGAAAGGTAAGAAGGGCACATTTGCCTGACTGGGTGAATGAACTGTTAGTCCTGTGTTAGTGTGCATGTCCGCCTGGTCGTGCTGCTGTGCCCTTGATCAAAGGAGCTTTTCTGAACGGCTACAGTGAGGAAACCCACCCTGCTGTTGTAATAGTTAAATCATCATAAAGTTGCTTGTTCCACATCGTAACACATCGGAGACAAATGTGTCAACTATACATCAAAAATCAGTTAGATCACAAATATTCTACGCATCATGTTGTAACACCGCGTTCGGTCTTACTCCCCGAATAAAAAAAGAAAGAACGGGGAACAAGCAGTCTCGTCTCACATATAAGCATCTTAACATTTTTCAGTAACTTAAGATAATGAACTTCTTGCCGGGTTTGATTTTTTTTAATACGAGGGCTGCCAAGGAGGAAATCGTGTCCTGAGGATTGTTCCACAAACTGGCGTTCACACTGTCGTCAGGCAACGCCTCGTATCTTCACTTCATCCGGATCACGTTAGAATTGCTCATTTCGTTACTAACATCTAACCAAAAGTATCTTCTTAACGGTGTGTTCAGAAAATGTCAACTGAAGCTGAAAAATAATTCATTTTAAATTCACAATCATACCTGTACAATAAGAGCCTCTGTGAAGAATATATTAAAAGATGTTTATATTGGTGTCCACACATTTTGTTGTGGATAAGAGAGTTGAATGCAAATGGAATTATCAATATTAGAAAAAAATGCTAAAAGCAAATCCACGGTGTGGCCCAGTATATTTACTCCTTTTTCTTGTTAGAGGGAAACATAAATGGAAGAAAAGGCTTCTGTTTTTGTCTTTTTTTTTAATAAAAAAAGAATCTTTGCTAATAAAAATGCTTCTTGGATATATGCTGTGTCTTGTTTAATGTTGTGTATAATTTGTTAGTTTTACAAATAATAGTCTTGTTCGTATTGTGTGAATAATGAGCCGAGGAAAAGCTGCAGTTATGCCATCTTTACATCACTGGCACACAGTGCCTAGCTGTATTATAAGTGAAAGTGCTAAAATCAGAAAAAAATAGCATACGGCTTTTAAGATGATACTATGTATATCGTGCATTTATAGTACTTTCCCCCCATTGTTTTCACTAATACGACTGAGAGGAAAAACTGGATGTACTTTATCTTCCTATGCAAAAGATTGTGAAGACATTGTCAAATTATATGTACATTGGCACACATGAAAACGGAAATATTTCTTCTTCCATGTGAGAGTTCTGCAGGGTGTTAGCAAAGGAGCTTCTCAGTTGTCGTGTTTCCGTGTTTTCTCAGGCGGCTTCGACAGGTTCTTCTCCGAGTACCCAGAACTCTGCCTGAAAACCAAGTCTTTGTCTGCCTCGTCGCTGCAGCCTGGTGCCGAATCCGGCTGTTCGTCGTGCGGGACCCCGCACCATGACCAGGTGAGCAGTTGCGCACTTGTATAGCTTTATTTTTATTTTCTCTTCCTGCGGGGCCTCTGAGCGCTCCAGTCACCGCAGGCCCATGACGTGTGCGTTTCCCAGCCGTTACACAAATCGATAATTTCCGGGGGGCAACCTGTGACATAACTGGGGCCCTATTGATTCACAGCACCATCCTTCTGTTCCTCCTGTGTGTGAAACACGTTTCATTCACAAAAGGCCTGTTAGTTAGTTACCTGATCTATTAGTAATTAGCTGGATGAGTGAAAACTGACCTGAGTGAAAACCTTGTTTTCCAAATGGAGTGGAAAATATTGTTGGTATTGCTTATTTGAGAATCATCTGGTCAGGTACTGGGGCACCAGAAACACATTAGCATTGGTGTTCATCTATATTAGACACCAATACTTACCGTGGTACACACTGTAGATTTCACAGAACATTGATGGGGACATCTACCCCAACCCTGTTATGTTTGTGTGCTTAGTGTAATTATTTGTATATTAAACAAAATATTTTACACCTTTTTTTGTAATCCATGTCCCCATCATTAGTGGAGTCACTTACTGTGCTTCCTACCTTTAGCGAGTCCACTGTTTTTATGCATCAGAGCAAAGTATTTTTCAGCTGGATGCCCAAATTTGTGAAATCATTGTTAAATGGCGTTTTAATGTGGACCCCCCCCCCCCCCACACACACACACACACAGACACCTGAGGAAATGCAGATGACACAGCTTGTGGTGTAAAGTGGCCGAGTTTCTTCCAAGGCCATCCTCCCAGGCCCTCACAGTGCAATTGTGCTTGTAATGAGAGCCCTGCCCCCCTCTGTGTTTGCTTCTCTCAGGGTGGGCCAGTGGAGATCCTGCCCTTCCTGTTCCTGGGCAGTGCCTACCATGCTTCCAAGAGGGACATGTTGGACAGAATGGGCATTTCTGCCCTGCTCAATGTGTCCTCTAGCTGCCCCAACCATTTTGAGGGCTTGTACACCTACAAGTGCATCCCCGTGGAGGACAACCACAAGGCTGACATCAGCTCCTGGTTCATCGAGGCCATCGAATACATCGGTAGGTGATGTTCCTCCTCTGGTGGCACCTGGGCTCTGGGGATTCATTTGTGTTATGATTTCAGAGTTCTCTGTGAGCCATAAATGATCGTCCACATATTTTATATTGTTCATTCACACAAGTTTGGTCAAATATATTTGTCTTCAGAACATCTGTGGGTGATCATACAGGCTAGTTAAGTAAACATAATTTATTCTAGACCTATTGAATGGACTATGAGGGTATTGTTTATAAGCTGTAGTCATACAAATGAGTCTAGAGAACCTGCCTGTTGTGTGTATGTGTGAGACAGAGAAAAAGAGAGGAAATTGAGATGCACTGGGCTCAGATGATATGGGTTCTTCATAATCTGTGGGACTCGCAGAACATGTACACTCTGCTGGGCTTCTCCAGTGGCTAACTGTGCAGGAGAAGGTAAGCAGAGCAGCAGGCCTGGGTGAGGAGTTTCTCAAGATTTGGGCGAGCACAAACGGGTGTGCGTCAGAGTGCGGACGCTGAGGGACTTGGCTCTGACTCATCATCTCTCCTCTCTGCGTAGAAGAGCCTGCAATCCTGTGTGTTTGTGTATGCATGCGTGCGTATGAGAAAATGGAGATGCTGCTGGGAAACAGACCTGATATCCAGCATGACATGCACAGAAGTGTCTGTTTTGCTGAAGTACTGCACTTAACCATAGCAAGGTGTGTAGAAAGATGAAGCGTAACCTACATTATAATATATGAAAATCATCTTGTTCATGGCCTATAAATGTGGTGAATACCGCCATCTGGCTGTGAGGACCTACTGGCCTCCTGCCTGACCTCTTTGGCAATGAGCACTTTGTTATGCAGGCTGGGGGAAATGAGGTGGGGGGCAGGCTGCCACATGACACCACGCCAACCTGCACTTGTCACTGACAGCCACTTCTGTTCAGCTATGCAATCAGATCTGACAGTCTGAGAGGTTTAAATGAGGATGGCACAGAGGATATGGGCAGGGATCTTGTTTCTATCCAGTTTCTTTGGTTTTGTAACGTACAAAAAAAAACCCTGTTAAAAAAAAAAAGTGCTGGCACCCTAAGTGAGGTTTTGCTTGTCGTCATAACCACTGGAGGGAGATCTGGAATCTTCTACAAATTTATTTTGTTTTTGTATCCGCCTTGTTCTGCCCTTACCACACGGCTTTCTTTCCACGTTGCCCCGCAGACTCAGTGAAGGCATCCAATGGAAGGGTCCTTGTCCACTGCCAGGCAGGCATCTCTCGCTCTGCCACCATCTGCCTGGCCTACCTGATGAAGAGGAAAGGAGTGCGTCTGGAGGAGGCCTTTGAATTTGTGCGGCAGCGGCGAAGCGTGATTTCTCCCAACTTCAGCTTCATGGGCCAGTTGCTGCAATTTGAGTCTCAACTTCTGGCCACATCCTGCTCTGTGGAGGCTGCCAGCCCGCCTGCCTCTCGTGGATCAAAGGCCACGGCTGCCCCTGCTGAACCTAACAGTACACCCACCTCACCCTTTGTCTTCAGCTTCCCTGTCTCTGTGGTAACACACGGGCAGCCCAGTACCCTGTCCTATTTACAGAGCCCCATTACCACCTCGCCCAGATGCTAGGGACCCATCCACGCTCACTCAGGAATTGAGACGTGTGCCAATGCCCCCTTGTGGGTGAAGCTTTTAGAAACTGAGGATGCTGAGGCCTGTTCAAGACATTTTACAGTGAACAGACGGTTCTAGAATATTTCTGGACAGTTGGTGGAAGTTTCTAGAATCCTGGGCAGTTGAGATTTCTGCACAGGAGTGGTGATTTCATTTGTTTTATTATCAGAAGCAGCAACTGGAGGATAAGAACAGACACCACTTTTGTACTCAAAAAGTCAATAACTCCGCCTCTGAAATATGGTCCACCTGTCTATTAATAATAGTTATGAAATTTGCAGAACTTTGCATCTACAAATGAGGTTTCAGTATCTGCCGTTATCCCTAAAGGTGAAACATTCATGATTAATGACCTTTCATCTTCCTTCACGCTTTCAGGTTTTATCTCTTGAAACTGAAAGTGCAAAGTAGACTTATTGCTGCTCTAAAGTGGTATCCTTCATTTCTGTGTTCCTCATTGTGTCTTCCAAAATCTTTAGGGCTCGCAGAATCACAGAGTGGTCTAGCATCAGCAAGCCCTGCTCCATGTCTAAATGGGAAGCTTTCCACCTCTGTCAGATTTTTGTGCTGTGTACTGCCACCCATCTTTGACTGGTTCCCTTGTGTGATCAGAGGACTTCTATGGGCCCAACCAATGGGCCACTGGTGGGATCCCCTGTGGTCGTGCACAGAATTCCCCAACAGGAGCCAGATAAGGACTCGTGTGCTGCAGGGTAGCCAGGAGGCCAGTCCATATTGGTGTGTGTGGCAAGGAGGAGCTGCTTGTGGTTGTCTCTTAAAGATGGTACAGAGGAGGGGACATTTTCCTTTTTTCTTAGTGCCTTGTTCAGAGAGAAGGTACAAGATGCTCCAGGAACTGCTGGATGGATGCCCATGTCTGCATTCAGCAGTTTCTCATCTCGATCAGATACAGGGAAAGGGAGGAAAGCATTTCAAACTGCAATACACATTAACCAAGTGTCATTGTCTCCCGATTCTTACATTTTCAAATCGGAGCAATAATTTTCTTTCCTCTCTCCAGTTGCTGCCAAAGCACTATATTTCTTTGTAATATTCTCCCAAGTTTCTTATTTAAGCTTACTATTTATTTCATTACCCATTTTTCAGTAGAGTGGTTTGAAACCTTTTGCGTGTGTCAGTAACAAAGATTTTTGAAGAATGCTTTTAAAAGTTTGATCTCCGTTGGTGTTGTCTGTTTTCACGAACTGCTACTAGATCAGTGGACTGAAAAATTTGTTCACTTTCTTTTGTCAAAATAGGTGTTGCATAGGTCCAGTCTATGTGACCTCCCAAGCCCCTGCCCCTCACAATCTTGATGGAGGCAGGACAGGAACATGGGCAGGGTATCAAAGAGGGTGGGCCCACAAATTGTTATGACAGCCCCAAACACACAACCTCTTGTTCAAACACTAGCTAGTCTGAAACCACTGATAACATATGAAGGTGAAGTTCTGACTCACTTTAGATTGGGGTTTCTCCAAACTGTATGGGAAAAACTAGATATGCCAGGTATTTAAAGACCAAGGCTTCCCTGCAGAGGTTATTACTTTTCTGTTTTGTGAGACACAGCTCTGTAAATAACATTGCTTTTGAACCCAGACAGTTGCCTTGAGGATGTGAAATTGTTCAAGGTCATCTTGTGAACTATCAGTCCAAAGCAAAGGCTCCAAGCAAATGTAGGATTTTTTTTCCTTTTCAAGAATGTTGGCAAATTTTTATAGAGCACTTTTAAAGTGATGCAATATTGTGATGTACTTTTACATTGATTTGCACATTAATTCAACAAAAGGTAGTAGCTGACATTTTTTAAACTTATTTATTAAGGTATGTTAGTCAAGTAAAAATATTATGGTACACAACGGTCAACAATCATGGAGCAATGCAATACTTTATACCTGTGTCAAGTGAGATGTTATTGTCGAACTTCCCATGACAATATCGTTCATAGATAAGTTTTTAAAAAAAACCTTTCTTGTTTTTATGTGCATTTATTTATTTCTGAAATTCCATTTAAATATAACAGTTTTCATAAACAAATGTGTGATGTGGTTTATTGGTCATGAAACGTAATAGAAAGTTTCACAAGTCTAAGAATCATGTTCGGGGTATTGTACGTTTCCTATTCTTAAAAACAGTTTGTTAGTGAAAATATTTTCACTACGGATTACCGGTATCTTAGTGCTGCAGCACCATCTAGTGGATAAGTGAATATTAATACGAGGAAATGCTAAGCCTTTTTAGTTTTCAACTTTTCTGCAAAATGTTCCTTAAAAGACCAAGTTTTACAGCAATATCCAAATTAATGTAGTTGCTACAATACAATTAAATACTGTTTGCACTGATCCACTGACAGCATTAGAAGTGCTGTTAAATTCTGAACAAGCTGTTTTTGCACTTTCAGAGCTTCAAAAGAAAATGCATCTTCACAATCTGTAAAACACTTGCTACGGTGAAATCGATGGCCAAAAAGGACCATCGGTGGTGTGTTCTGCATCTTAAAGTGCAAAATAAACACACAGAAGTACTCAGGAAGTGTCACATACTTTATTTTAAGACTAGTTTACAGGGTTGAATCGCTTTAGACGTCTTCAGATAAGCGGTGTTACACTGGTGGATGCAGTTTACAAACAGTAACAAAGAAAAAATGTACATTAATAAGACTTTTTCAGGAAGCAGATAAGGGATACAAGTTTCCCTTGATGGAGGGAGAGGCTTGAGTTTAGACCCACAGCTTGCACTGATGGGCAGGGCCATAGATGTTGGTCTGTCTGATCCTGCATGGAAGATACTGCTGCATACAGCCAGCAGAGAAAGGCACCTGCCCCGCATACAGCAGAGAACAAAAAGTGGGACAGGTTTAATTTGCCCCTCCCCGACCTGCACACCCCTCACCTGTCCAGTTAGGTCTTCCGTCTTGAATCGGTTTAGTCTGCCTCCTCCTCTGCCTCTCCTGGGTGAGAGCTCATTCTCCAACATGCATCCAGTTCAAATCAGACCAGGATGGGAGACAAGCTCCTTTGTGGCAGGAGGTGCAAATAAGGCAGTTTCTTTACACAACAGAAAGTTATGTATGTGGCTGCACTCAGTAGTACATTAACTAAAATCAGTTATTTAATCTCAAAGTGTTGTTGTACACAGAGGAGGGGGGAAAAAAGCTGGGCAACTAGTGTGGTAACCTGACATAAGAAAACATTTTTCTAAAGTCAACATTTATTCAAAAAGAACCAAACAAGGTTACTCAAATGGACCACCAAGCCATTCCTTCTCCAAAACAAAGGGGAAGAAATTCCAAAAAAAAAATCTCACTTCATTTACAGTACTAATAAAATCCAATTTTCATCAGTAAACAACATCAAAGATTTACAAAGGCATTATCCTTTACACAACCTGTACATTAATGGACATCTTTTTTAATAATGTAGTTCAATTTCTAATAACTTATCTTTACTGTTTAAAAGTGCAAATCCTTTAAAATGTGATTTCTGAGGCAAAGATAATGGGGTTTGTGGCATTCACAGATATTTTGTGCAAAGTCACATGTAGTTAGAAATTATTAGATTTCAGTTTTTCCACACTGTTTGCATCTCTTCCCCACCTACTGAACCCACTCTGAAACCTCTCTTCAAAAGTGAAAAGGTGAAAAAAAAAAAATCTTGCTACACCTTATGTTTCATACAGTGGCCTGTACTCAGAGTAAAGCAAAGTTAGGGTCCCTACCAACTAAACTGTGACATGGTCCATTTTATGGTGTAAATCATCTAAAAACAAATTAGAAAAAATAAACCATAATAATTACAATAAAGAGTACAAAGCCTATAGGATAAACACATTCATGGGCTTTAATTAAAATGAAGCATATCACTGGGTGCATGGAGCTTGTGGAGAGATGAGGACATAAGTGTGGCTTCCCAAGTCTGTCTCCCACACATATTAATGCTTGTAGATAGGGCAGTGAACACCGAGTCAACAGGGTACAGATCACCCTGATGTATGTAGTGAGGCAACTCCACAGTAACTGCACCTAAAGGCATATGCTTGTTACCTGTTTAAATGAAGGACCATGCTACTGTGAGAACTCTGTCAGCTGCAACTGACAGTCTGGGCACTAAGAGGTGACAAAAGAGCAGCAATGGTTAAGCAAGGCAGCTCTTTGTAAACTGTGAGAAGAGGGTGGTTAAAACAATAAAAACAGTACAGAAAGACATAATGGTGGCTGAAGACAAGGTTAAAGTAAAAACTTAAAAAACGCTTTGCAACTATACTGTAAGAGGAGCATCTGAGGCAGTCAGCAATGAATGTGAGAAGTGTTCAGTAACAGTCCCTGCAGCTTTGTTGAGTTGCACTATGATTTCTGCTCAGCACCAGGGGCAGTCTGGGCTGTGCTTTCCGGTTTCAGAATCTGGTATGTGATGAGGTACTCAGGATATGCCTGCAAACACACAATGGAATGAGGACCAACTTGCATATCACATACATAATCCTGCATCCAGGCTTCCTGGCCTTCAAGTGTACTCAGTTCTCCATCATCATTATCATCATCATCACCTATAACTGCAAATAGCATTACACAGTCTGGCACAGATAGGGACAGAGGCCGAGTGGTCCATGCTCACCTGTTCTCCTCTGTAGATGACATACTCAGCGTAAGCCAGACCGTTGACACTAGGTCGCCCAATGACTGAGTGGTGGCCTGGTGGTGCGTGGGCCATCTTCATAGCACTGAACTGCAGGAATGACTTTCCCAGAGTGACCCGGCAGAAAAGCATTTGCCTACAAAGAGTAACACATGCACAGTTGATGCACATACTCTCAATCACAAAGCAATGTCAAGATATGGTTATCTGATGAACAGTGAAGCATAAAAGTTGTCACAGAATTAATTGCAAAGATGGAATAAAACCAAGCAAATGCTAAGTATGCATATTCTTGTCTAGTCTCACCTGTGGCAAGTGTAACAGGAGCGATCCTTGTGAGTTGGACAGCCTGTTCCACCTCCAATACCATACACATACTGGTTGCTCTTCGAAGAATTCTCTGCAAAGTAGATGCCAGCACCAAACATCCCTCCAATGTAGGCATGGCGCTCATCAAAGCCTTTGTGAATAATGGCATTGATAAACGGGGACCCTGATGGATGCAGGACGAAGAGTCAAAAATGTTTCTTAGGTCTGGTCAGTTAAACAGATTGACCCCCTGGAGGAGTCAGAAACACTGCAATAACTCAAGGTGCCAACTAGAAGTGGAAATTATTGAAAGATTCGGCTTCCTACCACCAAACTCTAGTGATCTTGAGAATGATTTGTATTGTATAAATGTTGTCTATAAAATTGGGGAAACCACTAGGTGGCACTTTTGCAATGAAAGGTGTCTTACGAGTCACCCTCACCATGGAACAGCATGCGCTCGTTGTGGTGATTGTGGTTCTCATCGGCGATCTCCTTCTGCCGATGTGCATAACGTTCCCTCAACTTCTTATTCACCACCTTTTGGATCTACGCAGGATACAAATGTGTAACACATGGTGTGATCATCACCAGGCAGAGAACCATTTGCTTACTCACTTCAAACAGGACACACTGGCCTGCAGCCCCTGTCTCCCTTTTGTGAGTAAATCAGTGTAAACCGAGAACATTCTAATCTTTCAGGGGAAAATGCTGCAAAGATAAGACAGGAAAACAAACTTGACATACCAAGAGATATGTAAACTGTCTGACATTTAGATTTAATCATTTAGCAAACCCTTCTCTGCAAAGCAACTTATAAGCTAAATTTAATAATCATGTTTTTACCCAAGGTGACAACTCCCTACAGTCATTCACCCATTCATAAAACAGAGGACTGTAACACACAGTAGAGTATGTAGAGTCATCGATCCACCTGTAACGTATTTGTGGACTTGTGGGAGAAAAGAACATCATCAAGCAGGAAACCCATGTAAACATAACAAAAAACAGTGAAACTTGACACAGCTTGAGCTGGGTTTAAACCCACGTCCAAATGCCTAGTGCAGGAACAGTGAGGCATCAGTACTCTCCCTTGAGACACTATGCTTTCTGACTGTTAAAGATTTATTTTGTCACACCCAGCCCCGCCCCTCCAATGGTTCTGCCTCCTCAGAGTAATGCTGGGTATAAGACTAAGATGCATTTACAGACAGATGTGTAACACACATCCACGTGTCCCTTACCTTGAGGACATTGTATCTGCTGAACACCCCTCCTGCATTGCCCCCATCCCTGTGTTCCCGGATTGTGCTCTGCAGCTACAGGCAAGAAGGGATGATGGGCTCAGAACTGAGAGGCATACTGAAAGGAAGACAAAGAAACACACACTGCCCCTTTGTGTACCTCCTCCTCCACTGACTGGAACTCCTTGTCATCAGGTGCCAGGTCAATAAGCACAGTGCCTTGGCTGGCGCAGTGGAATGTCAGATAGGGGTTGGCACCTGAAGTAAGACAGGACCAGACAAGCACATGCTGTAATACTGAACCTTCTTGAGCATGGCAGTGAGATGTGGTCACATCCTTCCTTAGAAGGCCTTCTCAGTCCCCCCATCATTTCCCTTTGTGACCCCTGTATTTACTCTATCACTGCCCCATTACCCACCTACCACCTCCTCTGGTAGCCCCCCACTGACTGTACCTTACCCTCTTTCTCACCTTGCTGGCCACCCAACAGCCTCTCCATTCCCTTGATGAGCTTATGCCGGTGGCCATAGGCATTGATGCCAATTTCCTTCAGCTCCTCATGACCCATGTCAGCCAGCACATCCAGTGTAATCTAAAAAGGTCGTGGAACATAGGCAGTCAGAGCACATTCAATGGATGGTGACATGAGGGGAAAATAAGGGGTAACACTCACTTGCTCTCGCTCAAAAATGTCCCTCAGGTGCTCCAGGCCCAGGCTTTTAAGGAACTGGCTAATATTCATGTCCAGAATTGCTACCAGAAGCAAAGCGGACAGTTAAGAGAGAACACATACCCTGCATTGTACCCATATAAACAATGACCCACTGAAGTAAGCCCTACCACACCCTCACAGTGTCACCACTCACTTTCTCCCTCCTTGCGGTCAGAGCCAGTTGCCCCATCAGCAGGGCCTGAGGCCCCAGAAACAGCCAGCTCAGCCAGGGGACCTGCTAGGTTGTCAATGCTGCTAGCTGCTGACAGGCAAGACGGGGTGGAGGCAGGCGAGATGACGGAGGCACTGACAACTGTAGCCTGGGGTTTGAAGCAACTGGGCAAGGCATCAGGTGGCATGGCATCCATCAGAAGAGCTCTGATGTCATCAGCCTGGGCCAGGGGACACAGAGCACAGAAATCAAGAGGTTCTTTATTGTTAATAGACCTGCAGTCAGAGTAGTTATCTTTTTTGAATCCAAAATGTGTCGTGCATGTACCGTGGCCAGGTCAAGTGGTGTCTGACCCTCCTGGTTCTTCATGGTGGGGTCAGCTCCATGGGCCAGCAGCAGAGCGCACAACTGGGTACGGCCTTTCTGAGCTGCTTCGTGCAGCGGAGTGAAGGCCCACTTGTCTGTGGCATTGACGCACGTGTTGTACTTGATCAGGAGTGCTGCAATATCCACATGCTGTGGGCAAAGGAAGTGTTTAAGTTTCACTCAAAAGCAAATTCTCTAATCTATCCAGACACTTCTTCTTAACCATCAGATTCTCTTAAGATGTGCCAAGAAATAAAATGATACAGTAAAATTAGGTCCATTTTATAGTTTTCTTTATATAAAAAAAAAAAAAAAAAAATCTTTTCATCAAAACATTTCTACTTGCCTAAAGTGGGGTAAAATTACGTTTATGTCCCAGATTCCCTCAGGCCAATTGCAATACCCAGCAGACAACATTTTCATCCAATCAGTGTCACATTTGCTTACATAGTTTTGGAATGGGTTCTCTGGCTTAACTCCCCATTGGTACGTGTAGTGTATGCTTTGATTTGGCTCTCCTTCACTAGCTGAGGTATGTGCCCTGGATCCATTCCTTGCTGTCACAGTACACTCACGCCATAGGAAGCAGCATTGTGCAGTGGAATTAGTCCCCCTTTGTCCTGGGCGTTGACATCAGCACCATGCTCCAGGAGGTACTCCGCCACTTCCAGATTGTTATAGCCAGCTGTGGAGTTCAGGGAGGGTGAGAACAGATGTTAGAATGTCACAGTATACAGTGTTTCAGGGTGTTTATCAAAGCACTGAAAGACAAGACTTCTTATACAAGTGGCCCTCATCTTACGAAAGGGACCCATTCAGATGGCCTTGTAGGTCACAAATCTCCTTATACCGCATTGCAGAAACGATAAGGATATACAATTAACATGCATGAATGCTGTGTTACACCTTCAGCTGCTGGTTTATTAGGTAAATCTAACAGTATGTTGCACCACATTTGGCCTTCAGAAGAGCATGACTTCAACTCATGGACTCTGCAAAATGGTGAATTTGGATCTATTTGCATGGTTGTCGTGTTTTTGTTCACAAATGCCAATCACTGGCACTTTTTTGGTTTTGCACCATTCTTAGTAAAGTTAAAATGGTTGTGCCTGAAAAATACAGGATGACAGCTTTTTGGAAGATGGTAGAACCAGCACCTCTAACACAAACTATTGCGCCATGTTCAAGCACTGAGTTCATTTTTTTTGTCCATACCAATGTTCAGTAGAACACAAAATGATACTGGAAACGCTGGTTGGCCTGACTCCTTGTCCTGCATGACTTACTGGAATGCACAATTTCTGTGAAGGTGGGATGCATCTAATAAACTGGCAACTATTGTTCTCACTAGTATCACATGCACACTAAACACTAATATAGACTAATATAAATAATAAGTATCTGTGCCTGTGAAAGATGATGTAATCATCCAGTAGATTGGACATAGTGTCTAGGGATGAATACTCCAACAATAAGGGCTCCAAAATATACTACACGGCCAAAAGTATGTGGACACCCCTTTCTGATTAATGGGTTTGGCTATTTCAGCCACACCTATTACTAAAAAGTGCATATAATCAAGCATATAGCCATGCAATATACACAGAAAAAATGTCTGCAGAAGAATGGGTCATACTAAAGAGCTCAGCAACTTTCAACGTGGCATTGTCATGGAATATCACCTTTCCAACAAATCAGTTCTTCAAATTCCTTGTCTGCTAGACTTGCCACAGTCAAGTTTTGTTAATGTGAAGTGGAAAGGTCTAGGAGCACCAAAAGCTCAATCACAAAGCAGTAAAACAAGCACATAGAACAGGTCCACTGAGTACTGAAGCTTGCGGCACATAAAAACCATGTGTCCTCAGTTGCAACATTCACTATCGAGTTCCAAATTGCCTCTGGAAGCAACATAAGTGCAAGAACTGTTTGTTGTGTGCTTCAAGAACTAGGTTCCTATGGCCAAACAACTGCAGACAAGCCTAAGATCACTATGCCCAATGCCAAGTGTCAGCCTTTGTGGTGTAAAGTACACCACCATAGGACTCTGGAGCAGTGGAAATGCATTCTCTGAAGAGATGTTTCACCATCTAGCAATCTGATGGACAAATCTGTCTGCTTTGTGTACAGGGGCAAGTTTTGTGGTAAACGAATAATGGCTTGGGGTCGTGTTTCATGTATTGGGCTATGGCCCCTTAATTCCAGTGAAGGGAAATCTGAATGTTACAGCACACAATGATATTCAAAAAAATCGTACGCTTCCAACTTTGTGGTAACTGTTTGGGGGGAAGGGCTCTTTTCTGCTTTAGCATGACAGTGCCCCCGTACACAAAGCAAGGTCCATAAAGAAATGGTTTACCAAATCTGGTGTGGAACAACTTGACTGGGCTGTAGAGAGCCCAGACTTGAACTCCACTGATCACTTTTGGGATGAACTGTAATGCTGACCACAAGTCAGGTCCCATCCCCCATCATCAGTGCCTGACATCAGTCATGCTCATGTCGGAGTGGGAGCAAAGCCCCACAGGCACGTTCCAAAATCTAGTTGAAAGCCTCCCAGAAGATTGGAAGCTGTTACAGCAGCAAAAAGGGAGACCAACTTCATATTAGTGCCTATGGTTTTGAAATGAAATGTATGAAATGTTCAACAAGCACATATGGGTGTGGTGTTTGTGTCCACATACTTTTTGCCATGTAGTATATTATAACAAGGTTAATGAGAGGGAAGTCACAAAAACCTTCTCTTACAAGTTGCTATGTCAAAAGCAGAGGACCTCTGTGCATGTGAAAACAGCATGTATACCTACATACAGATATAACAGCAACATATGCACTATATCACAGGGGTACCCATACCCACACACAGGGATACTTGGCTGCTATGTAATGCCAGCACTTTTTAGCACAGCCTGCGGGCTTTGCTGGCTTTTATATCACAGTATTAGAGTCCCACTAAATAGCATGATGAAAAATGCTAACCACCACGAGATAAAATGAGAAACATGAAACCCCTGTGACCTGGGATGTTTCCTAAGGTCTGCAGACTACCACATAGTGGTAACTATGATCTTTTCCTGAGAGGTAGTGATATTAAATAAGAATCCACTGAAGGGTTATCCTGGGGAAAGATGACCATAACAATGATTTTAAAGCTGCCTATTAAAAGTATAATTGATGTGAAGCGGGGAGGGGGACCACCAGAATATCACAGTGTTGACTGGCTTTGACAGAGGTGTAAACTTCCTAACACTTCCTGAAATCCTTAAGCTGAAAATCAGTTCTCTGGTTTTTTGCTGACATGGTGGCAACTGTCACCACCAACATTTCTACTTCCAGTAATCCTGAACTTGTGATTCACCCATTCATAAGCAGACAAGTCATCACCATGTAATGGAAAATCTCTCTAATGTCAAACTTTCATGATGATGGTTCTGTGAACTTTGCACACGGAATTCTTTAGAACAGTCAGCTTGCTTTTTGGCACATATTAAAATTCCAGATCAAATTTGTTTTGCTGTGCTACTTTCTCCCCCACAAGAAAATGTAAAAGCACAGATCGGGGCTTACCTGCAAGGTGCAGCGGGGTGGAATTGCGACCCTGTGTATCCCTGCAGTTGATGTTTTCAGGACTACAAAGCTTCTGCACTCGCGCTAAGCAGCCCTTCTTGGCAGCATCCAGCAGGGCAGCATCACCCCTCAGCAGGTCCTGGATGTCTGTGTCACCCTCCTTTACCATGTCCAAGGGAGTATTCCCATCTCTGTTCTTTTTGGTGGGATCTGCCCCATGCTGGAGATGGCAAGAACGAATCAGCTTATTAATAAAGAAATGTACAACTAACCAGTCTTTACAACAAGCACACCATTAACATGATCATTAAAAACCAGAGCCAAGGAGCCCCAGGAACAGTACCTTAAGCAGCAACTTGCAGATCTCATATTTGCCCTTTGCAGCTGCCTCATGGAGAGGGGTAAACTTCCACAGGTCGGCCACGTTGACAGACGCACCATGCCGCACCAGAAGTTCGGCCACTTCATAGTGGCCATAAGAGCAGGCATTATGCAGGGGCACCAGGCCACTATATGACAGTGGTGGGCAGTGAGGCATCAGTCAGGACCAGTCACATCACAAAAGAGTGTACACTCATCATGCCTGTAAGACCCCTTTTTATGCATTTTATGTGGGGCTGTTAGCTTTGCTACCTTCTGGAGCTAAGAAGAATGAGGAGTAAATGTATAAAAGAAAGAGGAAGGGAATGACATTAAACAGACAAGAAAATGGAGTCTTACCCCTTGTCCTTGGCATGGACATCTGCCCCATGGTGCAGCAGGTAGTCCACCACTGACACACGGTTGTACCCTGCTGCAAAGTGTAGCGGTGTAGAGTGACGGCCCTCCAGGTCCCGGCAGTTCACATTTTGGGGGGAGCACAGTTGCTGGGGGGGGGGGGGGGGG
>UFQX01000040.1:1050661-1061159 GCA_900497675.1 Arapaima gigas | reverse complement strand
GGGGGGGGGGGGGGGGGGGGCACACACTTAAAGACCACACTGCTTGGAAGAGGCTGGTGGTATCTATGTTTCATGGAGAGCATCTAAGTGCAAGCCAGTTAAGAGACAGGCAGAACAGAAATGGCCTGCAACTGAGAACTACCTTCACAGTGTCCAGGTCTCCAGCTTTGGCTGCTTCAAGAAGTCTATAGTCAACATCTGAGTTGCGCACTGGAATGTTCTCTGAGAAACAGGAGATGGAGAGGTCAGTAGTACACAGTCAGTACACCTTCTTTCACTAATCAGCAGCACATACATACACACACACAGACTGAGTACCATTGAGAATCTGCTGTACAGCCTCGTTGCCCATCTGTGCTGCGGTGAAGCCCTGCAGAGAGACAATGGCAGGGTCGGCACCATAGCTCAGCAGGATTCTGCAAGTCTGCAGGTGTCCTGCCAGAGCTGCTCGGTGCAGCGCTGTCTGCCCAAGCGTGTCCAGTGCGTTCATCTGCAAAAAGGCAGCACGCCTTGTCAGTCATATCAGCCACACTTGGGGAATGGAGTTTTAAAGGTGTGCAACTGTGTAAAAATGAAGAGAGCAGCAGAGTGTCCTGAATACAAATTCAAAACTCCCACACTGGGTACCAGTCAACTCTGTCTCCAAAACATCATAAAGACAGGAACCGACTCCTAAAAACTACCAGGAAGGGCCCGTGTGTAGTACAGGGAGGACTTAGTGTCACAAGGGTAGTCTTGGGTATATTGGTTCCACAGTAAAATGGAGCTTAGAGAAAACACACTCAGCTCTCAGGGGGAAGAAAAACCAAATAAAAGGGCTAATAAATCCCTCACAGAATAAGAACTTATCCCATCTCAATCTGGTGCCCTCCATCTTAGAGACAGCATAATTCTGGGAAAATAAATATAAATAAAGCAAACATCTAACAGCATACATCCTCCACAAGATCAAAATCTCAAAGCACTTGCCAAGTGCACAATGTGTAAATCAATCCTTATACAGCAGAGCATCCTAAAAAAGGTGAACTACTTAAAGAATAAATTGATTAAACAGCCTACTACTAGTCACAGTTAAAAGTGTATTACAAAAGATTTCACTCTAAAATTCACTGCCACTTCAGAGTACCGTTGAATGAAATTAGAGAGCAATCTTTTTCTTTCCATTTCTCAAATAGAAGAGAAAAGTCAATTTTCCTCCAATTGCGTTAGATTTATGTGAATGGGCAACATTCCTTCCTTTTGTGATAGTGATTTGCTTCTTCAGCAGGCAGTGTAAATGGGAGAACATGCGAAATGACTGGGCACAGTAGGATAGCCAGACAAGAGCTGGCTGGAGTATGAGTGGATCATGGGTTTCCTGTGCATCTACCTTGGCTCCATGTTTCTGCAGCACCTCCAGGATTTCATTGTGTGCCCTCTCAGCAGCCACATGCAGTGGGGTCATGAAGCTGTGTGGAGTGCAAGGGCGAGACTGTAAGCCTGAATGCAATTACTTCAAAACATTAAAAGCACAGGGAGTAGGGACATAGGTGTTGAACACAGGTGCATATAGTGGGGAGGGCACTCACTCTTTGTTCTTCTCATTCACGTTGGCCCCCTTGCGCAGCAGCAACTCAGTCACCTGCTTCCGTTTGGGGTGCGGTGAGGCAACTGCACAATGCTACAGCATAGGACATTTGATAGGTCACCGCCATTTACTGACATAAGGTCACAAGGCTCAACAGCCCTGTTGTCTTCATAGTATGGACCACATGGTAGAACCTAATCAGTCATGGTATGCACACACTACCAAAAGATGGACAACTACTGCACATACCAGTGCTGTCTCATGGGACTGGGGATGCTTAAAGTTGATGACCTCCAGGGCAAGAGCTTTCTTCACTTTTGCCACATCAGCCTCCCGTGCTGCTTGGAGCAAAGAGTGGCCTTTGAACTCATCTGTGAGAAGGACACATATGGACAAAAGGTAAGCGCAAAACCAGGACTGGGCAGTTGCATGCCAGTGTTCCACAAGCCAAGATGAAGTAAATCCAGATTTAAAAAGTAGCACAAGTCTCCATCAGAAAAAAACTCCAAGTATAAATAATACACAATTAAAAAAAAAAAAAAAAAACAAGCCATGTTACATGTTTAAAATGGCTGGCTCTGAGTGTGTGTAACAGGAAGCGACAGTCTATCAGGGCAAACCCTGCAATGGGTTTGTTTGTCTAACCCAGTCAATCCATATTTATTTGAGTGCAGTGGGATCTGAGCAGGTCATAATTTCAGTGTGTGTAATACCGAGTGTGTTGGTGCTGCCATCCCTGAGATTGTATTGTGGTGTGTTTCAGTCAGCACCTGAAGACAGGCTTCTGACTAAAGGTCACCATCTGGCAGCCTCACCTGGTCAACGGCCACTGGCATAAGAAAAATCTGTGTTTACAACTGAGTGCGTTTCTATACTCACAGGTGAGCCTCTCCTTCAACTCTGGCGTGGGTGCCATGTCAACAGCGCTTTTACTGTGGCAGTTGACAAGCGTAGGGTCAGCACCATGGCTCAGCAGTAGAGAACAAACCTCCACTCGGTTCTTGGATGCAGCTTCATGCAGGGGTGTGAATTGCCACAGGTCCATGGCATTGACACATGCGCCGTGCTGCAAAGGCAGTTACAAAAACACTGTAATAACATGAAAGATTGTCCACACACAGGGCCACACATGGTAATTCTGTAGTTTGTTCTGGCACAGGCAGTGGTTTCACAGACCGGCAAAAGGGCGCATTACACAGAGCCTACCAAGGGAACACAGTAACACAAAAGGGGCAGTTACACACAGGAGGCATTAAATACACAGGTCCTACACACAAGGTAATTACACCCAGACCTGTGACAAACAAGGACTACTTCTCAGAAAAAAAATTGCCATTCTGTGTTGGGAGTTATGTACACTTAAATACCAGTTCCATCAAAGCTCTGCTATCATATTAAAGTCATTACAACCATTTCCCAACAATGAGAATAAGACCCTAGGCTCTGAAGATGCTGCACTAAAAACAATATTGTTCACATGCCAAAGTAACCAGAGGGCTAAACTGCCCCCTCCAGTTAATGTAGTGCCTGTGGGAAGATGACAAGATAAGACAAGAGATTGCTTCCATTTAGCACTATTAAATAGCTTGAAATAGAAACTTGTTTCTTTGGAATGCATGTGAACGATCATGTACAATAAAGTACAGGAAATTGACAGTGAAAATAAAAATATAAACAAAGATTGTGCTGTAAAAGTAAATGACAATGAGAAAACAGTAAGTGACTCTTTAGTTTGGTTAAGACGCATCAACCACTGTAAAGCTCACAAGGGTCTGAGTTTAGATCATTTAGCCATTCCCCAGACAGACACCACAGAAACCCCCTCAGACAAGGCTCACAGAACTAGTCACAACTTGTGATTCTATAAAAAGTATACAAACCCCTCAAATTTTTCAACAAGGGATGTAAGAGGCTAAAGAATATTTGATACAGTTGATCTTTGACAAATGCCCATTCCTTAATAAGTGTGGTTTGGATCGCCCCCAAGTTTGTTTGCCATCTGAGGAAATTTAAATGTCTGCTAGAATATAAAGAGGAAAGTTGTTAGGAAACGCTGATGTTATGAGGCCTGTGAAGGACTGAAGTAGCCTGCATGCTGATATTTATGAACAGTGTTTCATAGGGAGTGTTTCAATAATGAGAATTTCTATGGAACAGAAATCATTTCCAATTACACTGACAGGCAATAACAAAAGGACAGCTCATGTGTCAGTAGCAAGGGGGAATAGGGGTACATATTTGAGAAGGGATGTGCCTCCTTTTTTTTCTTGTTTAAATCAAACTGTGAACTGTTTTTTGGCTTACTTTTACAGAATTCCCCCCTAAAATACACCTTTCACCTTTGACACACATCACTTTCACTACCCTATGACACAAAAAATGCTGATAAGTGACCACTGAAATAAAAATTCTTACCTTGAGCAGCAGCTCAGTGACCTCATAGTGGCCATAGGAGCAGGCATTGTGCAGGGGGACCAGGCCTCTGTGGAGAAGGAAGGGTTCAGTCAGCTTACAGAAAACAGACCAAACCTCACTGCACACAGTATGTGACTCTAAGGCTCATCTGCAGGGACTGGTCTGAGACTGCACAGAGCTCACAGCACAGATACCTGCCCTGCTCAGACTGTGATTGCCAGGTCAGCCACCATGATTTAGGAGTCATTGTCTATTGGGACAGAGGAGCTTGGTCCGTTTACTGCAAAGCAACAGTGAGCCAGGGGCCAGACACTGCAGCAGAACGAGATTTATAGACATGCAAGGCTCACAGGGCTGCCCCGCTGGGCCTTCAGAGACCAAGAACAAACCGACACACTCACCTGTCATTCTAGTCCAACACCAACAAATTTCAGACAAGAAATGATTTTTAATAGTTTTGGCACCTTAAAGTTTGTTGGAAAACAGCAACCTTTTCTTAAAACTTACTCATATTTAAAAAGCCTAATAAAAAGGTCAATAAAGTTTTGCTGAAGTCTCATGGAAAAAACTTTAGGGTTCAATAACCTTGCAAGGAAAACATGTAGGCACAAACACACAACCATAAGTACTCACCCCTTGTCTTTTGCGTGGACGTCAGCTCCATGTTGGAGAAGTAGCTGTACAATACGGACACGATTATACCCAGCAGCTAGGTGCAGAGGAGTCGACTAGGAGAGAGGAGACAAGAGGGACCCAGTGAAACAGAGAAGGGGAAAGCTCTCAAAAAAGACAGTAGCCCTGCAATGGATGTAGCATGATGAGGCGAAATTAGCAAGCCTATCAGTGGGAAAGTGGCTACTTTCAACAATCTGTACAGTTGTGTCCAGCAGTTTGGCAAGGGCAAGAAAGGTACTGAGACATTTATGCAGCTCTTCCTTAATGTAACAACAACAAGCCATCTAACATGACTTAACAGTTCACAGGCCAGAAGTAACTGAAGTAACTTACGTACTTCCCCCACCCATGACCCTCCAGCTAAAAGCTGAGGCTTGGTCGGGGATTCTGCGTATTGTTTGTCCAGAGCCCTGTACAATACGGTCTAGCCATGATCATGACACCAACATGACAAAAAGATTAACCTGCAATATGTGACTTTCCTTAGGGCACCTGGAACTCATATTCAAGATGTATCTTCTTCCTTTACCTTCAACTTCTAACAGCAAAACTTCTGGAAATTAAATACATCTTCATGAACTCCAACCACCAGGTAGACAATAATACTCAATCAACATCATTGTGCCTCATTAGCCACTTGAAGATAAGTCCTCAACACCCTCAATTTTTGTAAAATAATGATAAACCACTTGTCTACACACATGCATTTCTAAGTGTGTGTTCACCCACTGTGCTGTTCCATTATGGACAGTGGCACTCCGAGGTAGTTTCGTTCTGAAATGCATTGTCAGTAATCTTTGGCCAGGGGTCTAAAGGGGAAAATTGTGGAGGTACACAATAATACTTCAGATATGCAGCTCAGACCCAAACCAACACATAGGGAGTAGGGGTAGCTAGTGCTTGTGCATGGGGCGGCTGAAAAGACAAAAAATAGAGTATAGAAAAGCAGGAACAAACATGAGGAAGGATGAGCTCAAAAGAATCATGAGGAAAAGGTTAACTGAAACAACACTAAAACAGGGTGCAATCTCTGGGAGCATTTCAGCTGGCTTTCTGTGCTGGGTGATTGAGGGGCATTCGAGGTCACCATCAATGCAAGACTGAGAGTACCAGGCACATTTCAGTGGAGAGTAGTGAATGTTGGATGTGAAACAATCTGAATTAAGGGAATGATAGCTTTTCCTCACCCACCAAAATTACCTTTACAATTGCATATGTGTATGATAAGATTAACAAATGCAGAAACAAGCTTTTTAGGCATGCACATCAATAAAACAAAAACAAAAAAATTAAAACGGATTAATCAAGTCAAAGAGTGGCTCAAGCAATGTGATGGGGTTGGCAGGGCCATCAAGGGCTTACACTGGGCAGGAAGGCTATGGGGCTATATCCCAACTAATATTACAATCAGACCACGTGCAATTTGGAACTCTGTTTGGGAACTTCCTCATGTGGCCCTGCCCACCCCACCCCAGTACAAAAGGAGCATTGGTTGCTGAATGAAATGTGACAAACAGAAAGACCGATGCCCATAATGTGCATTTAAAGAGCCAGAGCTAGCTTACTGCAAATTAAAAAAAAAAAAAAAAAACAAAACCAAAAAACAAAACAAAAACAAAACCAAAAAAAAAAAAAAAATCACAGTAGTGCATCAGTCTATGAGCTCTTATTTAAAATAAACTTACCAGCATTTTTTGGGATGTCGACTGACAGACAATGTCGCCAGAACCACACACAAAAAAGAAACAAAAACAAATAAAACACAAAAAAATGATAAAATGATAACATGTCAATATCTCAATCAGACCTTACTGTAATGTTTAATATTTTATTTACAATTTATATCATTTAAAAAGTCATTGTTGGTCTCTCCTTTCCAACAGACATATCTACAGAGTAGTGTAAATAGGTATAAGGAAGGGCATTAGGATGGCAACCTACAAATTGAGAGCAGATCTAGAGGGAAGGCAGGGGGACTTTGTTTACATCTTGAGGAAGCAGTCCCAGGTGATGCCCAACAATAATCACAATGGTGTAGTCAGAAAACCATCACAACACTTTCCACTGTGCTGCCTGAGGAACAAATACCTCAAGTGAAAGTCATCAACATGAAAATGACATCAACCCTGACAGTATGGCCCTCCTTGCAACCAGTAACTCTTACTTTACAGGATATGTGTGGACAACAAATGAGGGGTGGGGGTGCAACTGTTTGCGGTTTAACCAAAAGTACTCATCTAGATAAGAAGTATCAATACCTAGTGTTTCAGATGTAGACTGTCTACACTTTGCTTTGAACCACACCCAGGTGATCCCTGTGTTTCTACTTGCCTGTAGAGGGTGTGGAACAAGGAATATGTGATGGGAATATACACCTATAACCTGGTATTTGAGCTTCCGATTTCTGATTTCCTGATATAACGAGTTTAACACCTATCTCAGTATCCGAAGTCCTGGCATAACAAGTTCATTCACTTCTGTTCAGTTGTAAGTACCCCAGTAATAGTTCATTACAGTAACAGTTCATTGCAGTAGATACATTTCATTCATTATTTTCTTCTATTTTGCATTGATTTTAATTTTTTTTTAATAAATTTGACTATTAACTGTTCATTGTTTATTGCTACTTATAGGGAATGAAACAATGTATGATACTAAATAAAAAAAATAACTGCATAAAAACACAAATCTATATTAATTACTTCATTAACTGTTAGGTAATTAATTGGATATTCTCAGATGAACCATAACGAAACAATTGTCACCATCAAGGAAAAAAATGGAACTAGCTTCCTCATATATCAGTGTCCAGGGGAATACAAGTAATTTGTGGGAACCGATTACATTCGGTTTCTCAAGAATAGGTGTATTCACCAAACCAAAGGTTGTGTTTTCAACTTCTCTAACAGAGTCTTCATTGATATTTTACCACTTGCATGATCAATACTAACTACAACTATTATCTTAACAGTATTAAAGCATATTATACCAATTACACTGCAGTATGTCAATGCAAGGATTTGAATGCAGCCAATTTTAATGGTCTCCTTTGATGAGGGCACCATGCTGCCTACTGAATCCCTCACACAGGGCTAGGGGTTCACATTAGGCTACAGTACAATCCTAGTCTGCTCCACTCTATATAGACATTCACCTCCGTGCAGATAGGACACAGAGCACTCATCATACTGCATGACAGTAAAAATACTAGACAGCAATGTTTTCATTATGGCTTATTTGTTGTGGGAAACATGCACTGAGGTAAGGCACTGAATGTGCAAGAGGCAGGAGGCTGCATCACCATGGCGACAGAGTTGTGAATCTAGCCAGACTATATTTCAGGCTCCACCCCACAATCTGTCGAGGCCAAGGGGTTGTTAGCATTACCCTCGGCAGGCGCTGGTCTGGCTTGTATCCCCTAAGTTGATGAACCTGCAATGGGTAACTGCAGCCACCTGCAGAGATATTCTGTACTCTGCCCCCCACCATACCTGTAGTTCCCTGCCCTTGCTGCTTGGCTGCAGAATGGAACAAGTTCCTGGGTCAGTCACTGTCCCCACTTTGGGGTTCACCATTTACCAGAGAGGATAATCAAACTGGAATACATTTTAATTCTGCACTCTGCTTTCCTTCCCAAAACAGGGACCAAAACAGCTTGAGGGGAAGTTTGAAGACAATTCACATAAAAACCCTGAGTTTGTCTTTCTAGTGAAAGATCAAGAGCTCAGGGTGGAAAAGGAAGACAAGCAGAAGTGGCAGCGAGCAATGTGTGTGTTTTTGGTGGGAGCTTTCCCTTCAGGTCCCTGAGGGATAATAGTGGCATTGATCTCCTAGTGGGAAAAGAAAAATCTGAAGGAACTGGGCATATAACAGTGACAAAAAACAAGTCCAGATAACAGGAAGGACCCAGTGAGCTGGACCTGGAGTAAAATGACAAACCTTTCAGTGGGCTGATAACTTATGATGATGTAGTCAAAAGGCAAAACATTCACAAGGTGGGAAAACTGCAAGACTGGTTATAAAGCTGACTACTTGGAAACACACACACACACACACACAAAAAGGGTGGGGCATGTGAAGCCACCAGCTGACTAATGGAACAGGCACTGATAGAGGCTACAACCAGACATTTTTAAGAGATACACCACTCATTGCAAATGGCAGGCTCATAAGCAGTGCGTCAGCAGAACAAAGACTCAAAGCCAGATGGGAAATTGTTTCAAGACTGTAGGTGGGACACATGCAGCCTTTCCTATACGAAACATTTTGGTGCCGGACATGGGTCACAGAGAACTATGAAGAAGCCGTTAAACATCAAACTAAGTTTTTCTCTGGAGGTTCTCATCAATCTACAATGCAGATGATTGAATACAGAAGAGAAATAACAATTACATACTCTGGGCAGACCTTCCCCTCACCAAAGGTTGGCAGTGTAGGGATATGAAGCATTGGGAGACAACTGGTATAAATCTACAGACGCATTCTACCTTCACGTAAACAGTCACTTCCTTTCTTTTCCCCTGGCCCTTTTTTCTTGTTTTTTTTTTTCCTGAAATCGTAACCTGTAACCATGCCAACAGAGTGATTACTAGCTGTCAGCTGTTGCCATGGTGGCAGAGCTTGCTGTAAAGAGCATGAAATCAGTACAGCAGGAGTTGTGAAAAACATCACTAAGTTCATCCTCATTTAACCAGTGTTGGCAGTTATAAAGACACACTCCCTGTAACATGGATTACAAACTTACACTTAATGCAGAAAACTGCTATACACAGATGGAGAGAAGTAAAGTTGCCATTAAACCAAACAAAGTTTTTGTGGCTAAATCATTTGCTCCAACTTAGTTTGAGAGTGACTTACTCATCACTGATCAATGAGTGCATCAGTGTCTTATGACTGTTTGCTCACAGCTTCTGTATCCTATTCTTCATACCAGCAAAAACTGAAAAGCCTTACAAACTGCAAAAGACAGAATAAGTTATCACATAAAAATTGATTCAGAATGAAATTTACAAATGACAGATTTAAGTAATACAGCAAAAAGTCTGACTGATCCAAATGATTTGTCTGTGGGTTGGTGTGCAATTTTTGAACAAAGCTGTCCTTAAGATTTTAGCTCTCCTTGCCCAGAGCACTGGTAGAAAAAGCAAAAGCAATATCATTTTTAGTATAATTTGTCTTAAGAGTTATAACTAGACTGACAACTGGCCTCTTTTACAGGACTAAGTCCCCATGTCCACAGGAATAAATAAGGATTAGCATGAATGGTAAAACTTCACATTTCAAGGAAACAAACTTTGCACCTCACACCAACCACCCCAACCTTTCTCAGTCAGACACTGGAGATGTTTATAGATGTTGGTACTCTGCTCCAGAGTCACTAAAAAGCAAACGGGAAAATATAGCTTTGTTGGAAGAGCTTGAAGTACACAAGTGAAGTGCTGGAGGACTAGGTGTAAGAGGTATAAGGTTTGCCTTGATCACAAAACCATTGGATGAAGCCAGTCCCATTACTCTGTTATTAACACTGGTGGTGGATCTTTTTCTCAGGTCACTCTGATAGCAATTCCCATAAAATCAAGGATACATGATTGAAAAATAACCGCTTTCTAAAAAAGTTTCTCGCAGTGACACCTGGTAATCACAAAGGATGACTATTAAATGTTTGGGAAAAATAATTTTCATAAATAAAGCCACCTGACTAAAAACGTTGGCAGAGCACTTATTAAATTACTTCACTAAAGCACCACTCACTGAGCACCAGCCAAAGGGCCACTTCACCAAGAAATGGGAGCATAATGGATTATTCAATGCCAGAATCCCCCCCCCCCCCCCCCCCCCCCC
>UFQX01000040.1:893938-1050609 GCA_900497675.1 Arapaima gigas | reverse complement strand
CCCCCCCCCCCCCCTCCCCAGAGACACTGTCACCATCTCTGTATGTCCCAGGATTTCTGCTTACTCCTGACTTCTGTAGATGTTTGCTGGTAATTCCCCAAGGTGAAGCAACACAGCTAACCCTATGGCTCTTTCTTGGTGAGGGCAGACAAATTACTACTACTCCCCTGAGTGAGGTCCAAGAGGAAGCCTTCAAAGACTGTATAGTGAATGTACCATACTTAATCAACTGAAGTAAAGCGCTTCCTCAAAGACAAAACTCAAAACATTTTCAAAAACCTTTCTGTAGGGAAGTCATGATGAATAGGGTGAGATGCAGCACCACAGACCACAATTTATTGGGAACTGAGGAAGCGAAGGTACTCGACAGGTACAGTCAACAAGGTCTGGATTGTAGGGGCTGGTCGGGGATCTCAGAGGGGAAGAACACACATCTCACTACTGACACTCACATTTACCGGTAAGCAGGGAAAGATAATGCAATTCCAAGTTTACAGGCAAAAATAACAAGGGCAAGACAGCTCCACACCTGAACATATTTGTATATTATTGAATTAAACAAAAATTTTTTCCATTTACTTCAATGTACTATGAAATCCACGTTTAAAAGCATCATATAAAATAGTCTTAAATTATTGTTAGTATTGAAAAGAACATTTATACCCCCATTTCCCATGTATTTCAAGTATCTGCCATGAAACAGTAAAATATTTCTATCAGGCAAGCACAATGATAATGGAATCATATTGGCAGAAATGTGTTTAAATTAATTTTAGTCTGCATCAAACCAATGCTTAGATTTGACTGGCAATTCAAACTGATATACTTGACAATGCATCAATGTTTCAGATGAGCAGAACATTTAGGTAATGCTGGGTTACGGCACGACAACGCATGTGGTGTGGAAGTTTTTCCTCAATAAGCAAGAGCAACAAATATGTAGTTTTTAAACACTTGCTTCAACCAATGTCTTGTACAGAGGGACAAAAAGTGCAAAAGTGCAACTCTGTCAAAACCACAAACTCAATTACTTCTAATGTGTTAAACTAAAAGCAAAACAGATTTTCCTTTGACAAGGTAGAGATGCTCGTTTGTTAGGAAACCTCCCCCCTTTTTTCTTTTGCTCTGTAGTGCAAAAAAATGCACTTACAGAAAAAGTTACTATTAAGTGGCATTATTTTATCATTGTACCATTTTACAATTTTCATTATGTCAATTGTTATATTTTTTCCCATGAAAAAGAAAGTTATGTAGCCTTTAAAGTTAAGGGGGCAAACCCATCTCCTATTTAAGCCAAATGTGGTTCAGTAGATGGAATTTATTTTAATGATTGTACATGTTCCAAAATGTTATACAAATAAATATTACATTTTTCTGTAACTGTCATAAAGGAACAACTATTCTATTTTTCTCCCCTGCATTTATGTACATCTGAGTCAGGCAATAGCTTCATAGAAATTATTGGATAATGACATTGGCACAGAATTCCTATATCAGTTCAACACTAGTCTCTATGCATGTTGGTGAAATATAGATTATGTTCTTCAACAAAAAGCCATTAAAGGCTGGATTCATGTTAATGAGCTCTCAGGTGGGTCAAGGCACCAAGTCAGGGTCCTTCTGAGGAACACCAGTGACAAGCCACATTCCAGCAGGGAACCACAAATCCGGCTTATTTGGCACTTTTAGGAACAAGGTCATAAAAAAGGAGCTTCAAAGTAAATGGAATGTTCTTTCTCCAGCTAGAAACCCTAGACAATTACTAGATACCCTAAAGCAACTTTGCAGGTTTCACACAAATGGAAACATTTTGGAGACTGATTGCAAGCTAAGCCCTGATTAACTCGTACTAGTCCTGCCCACATTAACTGTAAGCATGTGAAAATACTAACTGAAGTTTGGGGGAGGGGGGCTCCCCTAAACAAGCCTCAAAGGCAATAGTATTCTGCCATCAGAATAAGCATAATCACTTCTGATGTAAAAGCAATGTCAAGAAGACACAGACAGTAAACAGAAAGACATAAGTATAGGTTCAATGGACAAATAGCACCTTCAGCTAGCTTACAAAACAGAGAACACTGAAGCCAGAGAACTCAGAGAACACTGAGGCCATAATGAAAACTTATTAACCACAACCAGACACTAGGAGCCAAACTCATTCCTCAAACACCTGCTCCACAAAGGAGGAGACCATATATAAAATCTTTTGCCACAGCATGAGAAACTGCAATGAGAAAGCACCCTCTTTCAGTCCCTCCTTTCAACTAGATGGGGGCAAAATATTAAGCTTTGAGACCCCCCCCCCATCACCTTCCTTCTGCATTAAACAGTAATCACAATAACCATTTCTGGGTAGTGCAAATTCTACATGTAGAACATGTTGTTCATCAAGTAAAAAGTGAAAGATCTTTGCCCCCATTAATACTCAAAAATGTACACATGAACTATAAACTACATATGAACCACAACAGTATAGAGCTACTTAGATCTATACTGCATGATAGAGAGCTCCTACAAACCCAGAGTTTAACTTTTTAAAAACAAACATTAACTATTATTTGTTATTTTAAAGCACTTTAACTTCTTCTCACGTTAGTCCATATATGATTACTATGATGCCTAAATTTGACATGGGTTTGATCTGTGACACTTTGCAAAGTGAGCCCCACTTCCCATTAACCAAAAAGGTTTGTTTGTGGTGTACAAAGGAAAGGATGGTGGTGAACACAAGGCATCGAACATGCAGAGTGAACAGAGGCAGAGGAGTGAAAAGGAGGATAGGAGTCATAATGAAAGCTGAAGCAGCAGCGGCACACAGAGCCGGGTTGAGTTAGGCCAGGCCAAGCTAGGCCTGAAATGTGCTGCCTCTTACCTTGCGACCATCACTGGCATGGCAGTTGACATTCAGCGGTGTGAGCAGTGCCATGAGCTTCTCTTCGTTACCACTCCTAGAGAAAAACAAGATTCAAGGGAGGACCACAGAATGCATTAAAATCTAAAGAGAGCAAAACATCTACTCTCACTGAGAAGTATGGTCTTAAGTTAGTGATGTGTGGAAGAGAGATGGATATTAAAACACTCGGCGGTCCACCACAAGAAAAGCCTCTTATGATCCACATGCCAGCATCTTGGTCCTGGAGGTTACTCAATGTCTGGACACAACACTTGATGCAAAACTTTTGTGAGACAAGACAAACACAGTAATAGGAGTGAAGTGAGAAGTAGGGGCTTCTCTTTGGTTTGTTTCCAAGGACAACTCCATTAGCTAGCCTATGGTAAAAGCCCCATGCAGAAGGTGGTGCACCATGTCTACTGCACTGCACCACAGCAGGTTCTAAAGTAGATCTCTGAGGATCCCTTTTTAAAAAAAAAAAAAAAAACAAAAAAAAAAAAAACACTGGACACCCAGTATTCTGTCCATGCAAGGACATTTTCATCTCTTAAACCAGTAAGCATGAAGAACAGACTGAAATGTTATGGGGAACTTGGCATTCAGATCACTTCTGGTCAGGTAAGACCACTCTGTCCACATGCGTTGTCTTTAGGCAGGCAGGTTTAATGTTCTGACCAAACTATATTGAGTCTGTTGCATAGGAAGTCAAGCAATACTTCATCTCTGCAGTCCACTTTTCCAAGAAGTTGTGTTAAATGAAGATCAGTCAAGCACGTCAGACAAAAATGACCTGGTTCTGAAGGATGGCATTCCAATGTACCCGTTTCAGCCATTTCTAAAAACAATTGCTGTGATACTGCACACTAGGTCTCAATGAGCAATCCTAGGTGTGAACAGCTCCCCTAAAGTTAGGAGAATCCCACTTGTTGGTGCCAAACTGTGGTCAGAAAAGTTCATTAGTGGAACAAATTTTATACGCATTGACTGGACAAATGCAGGTGAGCACGGTCAGGATACATATGCAGCCCACTTTCCAACTCCACCCCTCTTTGCCAACTCAAGTGCAACTCAAATGTCAAAGGTCATGAATTAAGGTTCCCAAGTCATCTTGCATCTGTTCACCTTGGGGTTGAAGAAGCCCCATAAGAACAGCCTGGGGACAAGTGATCCTTCTGAGGACTGGGGGGAGAAGCTTGTCACACAGCCACTTTGCAAGATCTGTCATTGATAATTGCTGAAATTCCACAGATTTATTCTCATCATAGCAGTGAGAAAGTGGTCAAATTCTTTAACAAGAAGCAAACCCACGTGCAAAATCCATTCATGGCAACTGCCTGCTAAAATGAAGAGATGAAAGGAAGAGAGGGGGAAAGGTGGGGAGATAAGAAGAGGGTGGTGAGAAGATGGGGGGGAGAAAGAAGAGGGGGAGGGGCAAAAGAAAGAAGAGGGGGAGGGAGACAGTCTGTACTCACCTTGCTGCTTCCAGAAGCTCATCCTTCTTGTATTCACCTAAGTGATTGCAAAAAATCATGGTGTCAGAGAACCGAGCAAAGGACAAACAGCAGCAGGAGGCCAGAGTCTCAGGGAGGGACGCCACACAAACGCAGTGAATCCAGACATACACACACAAGCACATGCATGCATATAAGCATGCACGCAGACACACATGCGCAAGCACGCACAGACGCACGCACGCACGCACGCACACACGCAAGCACACGCAGAACCTGTGAATCTGCCCTTCCCTTTCTCTGTCTCCTTCTTTCTTTCTCTCTCCCTCCTGTCTCCGGTTCAGCGCACACCCCACTGGGTGATGACGGACTGACGCGAGGTGGCTTGTGGCAGCAGCATCTCTCCAGTATTGTGGAGACGGGCAGCAAATTGACGCAGATCTCTGTCCAATCCTCAAATTAAATGGCTCTCCATCTAAGACAACCAATCAATGCAACACCCCGTTGCCACAACCCTCCCACCCTTCTGTTTTTTTTTTAAACATTTCCCTGGGAGGAGCGGCTGCCGTGATAACAGAAGAGAAAAATAAATAATAAATGTGTGGATGTTAGCCAGCACAGCTCCCCCTTCCCTCCCCCTGTCTGCCAGAGAGGAACAACATGTTAGGGAAGGAGTCTGTCAATCCCCTCCCATCCCCCTCCCTAGCATTTCATCCCAACATCAAGATCTTGGGGGGGGGGGGGAACCACACAAACANCCCAACATCAAGGTCTTGGGGGGGGGGGGGAACCACACAAACAAACGAGGAGGCAGGCTTGTTGTCAAGAGCCTTTTGTTCCTTCCTCAGGACAAGCAGAAGGGGGGTGGGGTTGGGGTACTGGGGACTGTATTGATGTATAACTGGGCAAATAAGGCAGCCAGACTCAAGCAAAAGCATACTATGAAGTTAGAAACGGCTTCTTCAATCCATTCTGAGAGTTGCACAGAGGTCTCGACCCAACCACACCACAGGACTTTTCACTAGAATACAGTTCCTCAGGTGAATCTCCTCACAATCCATTAGCTAGAAGCTTCATTCTCAAAAAAACAGAGATAATCAGATTCATTCCCACATAAATTCTAGCCTAGCTCTTCTGACATCCTAGTCCAGGACACACATGGATTCGAGTGAGATTGTGTGTGCATTAGATATAGGTGTGGTGGGGGCAGGAGTTCAACAGAAACAAAACACAGACCATGTTCAAAAGGAGTTGTTTTAAGACTTTGCACAACATAAAAGTCAAGACTCTTGCCTCTGGGGCACACGTAGTCTGAATGAATCAACATCTAACTATCCTGCGGGCCAAACTATTTTAACCCAGATATGTCTGTTTCCCACTGATGAACATGGATTGCCACAAAATAGGCATGCAGAAGCAAAGATGAAAAGAACCATGGAATGGAATAAATAAAGAAAATGTGGTTCTGTATGGCTCCATTGTAGGCTGTAGAATGACTTTTGGTTAAATTATGGCAATTAATATAGCACTTCTGTCCCCACGGCCACTATCCACCCCCGTTCCTAATCAACACTGATTCTGAGAAACACTTGCGAGCAGTCCTGACAAACTGCACTTCTTTCAAACTGGAGACTACATGGAGAGCATGATCGGTGTCAGGTTTAATGTGTTGTAGCATTTAATCCCATGATGCACCTTTACCGAAACAGAAAGAGGGGCAAAGTGAAAAGTCAGCAGCTGGAATTTAATTTGCCAGGCCTCTACAGTATGTTAATTTGTCTACTCCACTTAGCTACCACCTGCTATGAATGGATAACAGTAGCGGTCTTGGATCATCGGTGAATCTGTCATAATCGCCTGCTAATGTAAAGTGATGAGATTTAATAAATGACTAGGTGGGAAACAGGTGTGATATTTGCTACATGAGCAATGGTTTTCAAAAAGAAAACATACGTTGACTGTTTGCCAGAAACACGTTAATCAAAACAGCTTCCATACTTTACTTTTTCAAGTGTGTACTCATTCAAGCATATTTTTTCTTTTCTAGGGGGCTTTTCCCACAGGTATACAAAAGCAAGAAACCACCTGAGACTCAAATGGCAACCTTCTGGACACAAGTCTACGTATTTAAGCCCGATGCCACTTTCTGCCCTGCTACACTTTACCTCAGTTGCACACAAACATGCCCCCAAATACTGCTAGATACAGACAATGGTGAGGTGTGGTAGGGGCAGGTGGTAGTGTGTGGGGTATATACAGTGGCCTGAGGCAGAAACCATGTGTCAGATTGGGCACAGGGAAGGGGAATGAAAGCACATTCAGCAGGATGACATAACTTTGATGAACATGTTTAAATTTATGATAACAGGGACAGGCTGGGTCAAGTTCTGATCTTCCCAGCTGGTACACTACAGGCTACTGACATATCTGGTTCCATCTCTGAACTGTGGTTTCTTCAGTGACACTCTTGCAAAAGAGTGGTGCTCATCCACCAGTGGATCAGATGTGCACTACCACCAGAGCTATGAATCGCACCAGGCTACATGAGTTGTGTAAGGCACAGTAATTTGAGTGTGTGTGTGTTATTGGTTTAAGTAAATATTTGCTTTAAAATGTTTAATTTGTTAACATTTATTTAAGCAAATACTCCTTTAACCACTATACAGAACAGCAGTCAGAGCATATGGGCCTCAATGGCTTCTGTGAAAGTCTGTTCCAACGGATGGTTTAGCAGATGGTCAACTCAGTCAAGCAGGTGTGAAGATATCAGGTTTAGTCACAGCCTACAGTCGTGAGGACAGACTCAAAATGGAGAGGTAAGGGAAAGTCTTTTCTCACTTCACTGAGGGAGAGGCACTATAAGATCTGAAGGTTATGACTGAGAATGATGAGGGGAGAAAGAAAAATATACATGGCTAGCACTGTAATTCCAATATATAAAAAATAAAATAATCACCTTTGGGCAAATAGGTATTGATAAATTGTCAAAACTTGAGAGTTGCCTCACAGGTTGTTAATACTTTAAAAACACAAAAAAGCAAGCGGTAAACCAGCAACAGCTGTCAGGATTGAGGTAATTCCTAATTCAGCAGGGTTGACTGAGCAACGCAGCACCTTGGATAAGCCCTGTATGTCTCAAAGAAGCCAGTAAGCCACAGCTAGACCATGAAACCTAGAGCAAGGTCCAGTTCCAGTATGTGAACCGCTTGGGCACAACATGTGTCCTAGATGCTTTCATATTTTTGTGACCTGAGCCTTCACAAAAGTCCTCGATACACAGGGCCAGCGCAAACCCTGGTGATGCATCTGCAGGATGGGTGATAAGAGCAGGATCAGCCCTCAGTGACTGACTTATTGTGTAGACAGTTCCTGCATGCAGCTAATCCTGTTCCTCTTTGGTCTAATTGAGAGAATTAGCTTATATTTACAGAAGGCCCTGGACAATGTGTCAAATAGGGCATCGGAGGGCAACTGTAAGGATCCATGTAAACATGCTAAACTGAGAGGTAGATGCAGACAACCACTGCAAGTGAAGCAGAGGCAGCAGCTTCAGGTCGCAAGGTCAAACATGCGTCTGGACCAGCATGATTGATTTATGCTCACAAGTTGTCCCCAGCTAACAAATTATTCACCAAATCAAAAAGGATTCTGTCCATTTAAAAAGTCAGACCAATTAATCTTTTAATTAGAGGATCGACATTCACAACTGCTCCAATTACTGCCCTTAATATTTCACCCCCCAAATACATGGTTATCTGACAGAGATTGTTTCTGTCCTACCCATGAGCCCAACACACAAGACCCAGAGAAAACCAAAGCAGTGTGGCTATTGCCACCCAACTATTTGGAAAGTGTGGAAAATTTTAAGATTTTTCACAGGCACTTTCTCACCTGGGTGCACTCTTAACGTAGTCCACCCCGACCGGAGAGGGACAGAGATGACACCATTCTTTTACTGGAGATACACAGACATATGCCCCAAAAGACAGGTACAAAGGAACTGTTCTTACAATGGAGACACAAACATGTTCGGCTTGCTGTGACTATCAGAGGTTCACATAGGGAAACCAACACAAATACCAGACTTCAGCACCAGAAGAACTTCCGATGTATTTTTATACTCCCACCAAATAGGAAGAACACCTGTATATACACAGCAAAAAGCTAACCAGTGTAAACTAAAACATGAAACAAACTAATACAGAGTATGTCGTGATATCACAAAGACCTGATTTCAGTAGATACCCTTGAGCTGCAGGCAACACAAAGCTTACAGCTTCCACACACGAGCTACGCATTTCCTGCCATGGGTAACACTATGCTCAGGAGCCTAATCACGTCAATGAGCCGAGTTCCACAGCCTGCTGTCAGATCACAGCTATGGAGCGTTTGGTGTCTCACCACTCTAAGGCTTCTTAAGCCTATAATACGCCATCATCCAATTACCAACACAAGCAATCTCCAGCACTGAAAACAGATGACTTTCAGATATATTCAGTTGTTCATTTCACAAATGGATCATGCATCACCCTGAAGCAAATTAAATCAACAGACGGTCTCTCTAGAGAAGCACAGCCAGGCTGTGAGATATTGCCAAGCAACTTCTAGGCCTACAACTGGGATGAAGTCCACACAACACACATATACATATAAAGACCACTGCAGGTTATTTTTAACATGAAACTAATGCAATGTGAACTGTGTGCTTCCCAAAAATTAAGGATACATAGAGATCATGGCCCTGTCTATAAAAAATTAACACGTCAAATTCTAAATAAAACTGGTACTAGCCAACAGGGTTGCTGGTGGCAAAATTTAAAAAAAAAAAAAAAAAAAAACTATTTCAAGGCTGAACCTTACCAGTTCTACAACTGCTCAAGTGTTGGCCAAAACATCAGGGTCAGAGTTAGACCATGGGTCCCAGCAGGCTAGGGGATAGGACCTAATTACTGAATACGATGACACCACAGGACCACTCAAATAACTGCCCATGAGAGAGAAAGAGACAGGCAAGCAGGCAGGCGCAGGCAGGCAGGCAGGCGCACACGCACACACACACGCACACACACACACACACACACACACACACACACACACACACACACAGAGAGAGCTGTAGCTTCTGAATACTAACAACAAAGGTAATTAACTAGAGTTAATGTTGCCTAAGATTGCCTTTTCCCTGTGACTACTGTGAATTCCCATTATTGATGCTCCAACATTTGACTCATCAGCAGAATAGGTTTAGTGTGGAAAGCTCTGCATAGAATGAACAAGCTTAGCAGAAAGTTATGTTTTAGGTTTCCTATTTTAAAATAAAAAAAAGCACACAAACAGAAAAAACGTGTCTAAATGAACAATAGGTCTGATCCAAAATGTGCACTTCATTTGAACTATAAACAGTTTCATGCAAATAAGGACTCTGCGTCTGCCTCAAACACTGTCATGGGGTTTGAATCCTTGTTTTGGTCCAAGTCTCTTCACCAAAATGCTTCCAGACCTTCACATTATCACTGAAATAGAAGCACAGAGCACATGCTTTGACTTTCGGGCACATGAATGTTACTGTATTTAAAAATTCAGTCAAAATTTTACTAGATCTTGTTACAAGTAAGAATTTATTTTTCTTTTTGTCACAGAAGTTATTGGGATTTTGGCAGTCAATTTTGTAGAGACACTCCAGATGCTTGACAAATACAGCCAGGCAGTTTTAGCAGTGGGTTGCAGGATACCTACAGCCTACAGCCAAATCAACGCCTCAATCAAAGAGCATGGCAGACAGCACACAATTTGCGTGACAAAAAACAGGCAGTAAAATCTGCAAGGAACATTTGCTACCGCAAGTGATTACTTTCATCAAAGATGAATTATAGTTTGGTACTGCAGCTAGAAGTAGGAAGGGGAGTAAAACTGCCAAGAGACCAGTCACTTCATAGCACTGTGGACAAATTTGTAGTTCTCCCAAACTCAAGAGCCTGGAGCAGATCCAGAGCACCACGGCAGGCCGAGGGGCATGCATGTGAATTCAAAAACATTTTTGGATGCCACGATTTAAGCTGCAAGTTGGTCCCAATTCTTTTGAGAAGAACTAAGTGTTAATGAGAGAACATGCTTCAGGCTACAGCTCTGTAGGAAAGGAGAAGGTCTTCTGGACACACCGCACCAATCCATCGGTGATTACCCTAGTGGGACAAGCTAGCTATTTATCTCCTTATCCAGATGTAACCCCTGGAAAGCTACTTCTCCACAGACAACCTGTCTCAAGACGGGCAAGACAAGACAAACTTAGAGGTCACTTCTTGACTAGAACCACAGGTGTAAGAAAGCACATCAGAAAGCCAAAAAACCACACATGAAATTCACTTTCAAATGAAGCACGGACTGGGAATATCAGTTAAACTCCAAGACACATAAAAATACAAAAAAGAATGTATAATGTGTTTGAGCAATAGTCCAATGGACACATTTATAGCAGGAATTATTCACAGATAATTCTGTGAAGCGCAAAAATCAATGAATGTTACATACTTTACAAAGTGCATCTGAAATAGGGAGAGCAATTGAGTCTATATGACAAATATAATTAAGTGTTTTTATGAACTGTGTATGTTCATATACCACTAGGCTATTAAGAATTCCTATGACAACCTCACAGCACCTACACATTAAACCATATTTTTATACATTTAAACCATGTTTAATGTTTATGTCTTACTAGCCGAGTTACCTGGTGCTGCCAGGGTCAAAAAGTTTAAGGTGGAAAGATAAATAGTAGTAACACATTATATAATCACCCCGTAGTGTGTGTCTTGAGAAAACCTGTCAGCCTCGTGATCATTATGGACCCCCTCCATGCAATGTTGCATGACCACGTGTTGCATGTGATGGCACTACTCCTGCTTTTCCAAGCCTTGTCCGAGACCTAATTTTTAATTTTTAAAACACAGGTAAAGCCTAATTTACACAATGCCAGTATATGCAACTTTGGTACAATGCAGCTACTTTTAACACCAGCTCCTAGTTTACACAATAGATGTGTCGTCATAATGCAGTCCAGAAACTCGCCTGTAGGAAATCAACAAATTCATGTGTGAGGCTAATAGCTCATTTTTGTACCATACTGCCTTGCCATGTAATACTGTGAAGTATAGCAAGGTGTAAAGGATAATGTGCTATTATCCTTACAGATTCATGTCTTATGTTTCTTTTGTTTCTACATTTGTGCAATGTCGCCACTGTAGTCTCATAAATATAGTATAATCCACTCCCCTAAAAATTTGTGAAAGAAAAAAGGTCATGAGGCTAGAAAAGCTCATCTCAGGACAGGTCTGATCTCCTTTCTGTAAACAATTTCAAGTTTGTGACTTGAAAAACAAGCATATATAAAGAACAGAGACAAACAAATGACAGAGCTTTACAGATGCAAAAATAATTTGAATTTGACTGCAATTATGGCAATGTCCAAAGTTTAATTCAAATTTCTTGAAATGAACAAACTTGCCTTTGTTGCTCCTCCAGGTTGGTTTTCACTCTGTAATTTTTATTTATGAAAGGGCCAACTCATGACTGAAGTGTCAGAATTTTAGTCTATTTAATTTGGTCACCTAAAATAAGGATCCCTAAAACTGTCTTACTGTTCCAAATAAGCTTCTCCCTAAACAAACTTCAAGACACTAAAAGAAAATATAATGTACCTGAAGTTCAATAGGAGCATTTTTGAAATGTTGGCAGCAGAGCACAAGTAGCCTCAGATTAAAAAGAAACAATGAGCAATCATCAGTTCTGCATTTGTTGCACAAATCATGACTTGTACCAAGGTGGAAGTGTTAATCACCGATGTGTCAGGTAAAGTAGAAACCTTTTTCTTTGATATTGTAATTATGTTTCCACAGCAAAATAATTGAATATTATATTGAAATTCATCGCATAGAATAAGTGCAATTCTATATGTAAAAGCTATATTAAAAAAATCTCACACACACACACACACACACACGCAGATTAATTATTCAGTAATAAAGAGAGCAATCTGGAGAAGGTCCAGATTTCCTTTGCCCAGAAACAAAAACCACAAACTCCCACAGATCAATAGTTGGCCGTATGAGACAATACTTCAACCATTGAAAAGTTTGTATTGCACACAATGCAGTTGTGACAAAAATATAATCCGTATATGCTTCTTATATCGATCTCATTTCACACGAGTATACGGTCTTTGCTATAACATACCAGTGATCATCCTGGTGTCAGACAAAGGATCCATGAGCCAAAGAGATAATGACAAGTTATCTTCTTGCAGCACAGGTATTATTCTCATCTGCATAAAAAGTTCATATTCACTTCATTCAATTGTTTTATGACTCAGAGTTTCACTGGACTCAGATAACAGAGCACATAAGCTGTTAAAGAAATCTCCATGGGTAAGTGTTTAAAAGTAGGTATTAGTATCAGGCAGGTAACACATGGTAGTATATTCTGTTCACACCCCAACTGCTCTTCACCACTCCAAGGTCATAAGAAAACAATGGACAGTAAACGAGTAAAGAGCTCCGGCAGGTCAAGGATATCTAATGTGTTACATTCTCCATGTTGCCAAAGCCACTGAAAACTCACTCATCACATAAACCAATTAATATACATTCACTGTAATGACCTTGGGAATCTGCAGTCATGGTCCATTAATTTTCAACTGTTCACTTTAACATGAGCAGTCAACAGGACTAAAGTTCCCTCTCTCAATAAATGCTGGGTCATGGAAGTGATGGAGTTTAGCCACTATATCCACGCAGAGTGGATAAACAGATTAGCACACCCACACAGTAAATATCCTCAAGCAAATGAAGACCAACTCCAAGCTGTATTTTTGCAGGGAACAGGAACAAGATATTTTCCTGAAAATATCCTGCTCAATTAAGAGGTGTGATGATGAAGATAAATCTCTAACTAAGATGAGATCTACACATGGACACAAATGAAAAGCCTGATGCCATCAAGTTTAGGAGAAGTTTGTGGATTGGTCTTAGCCACTAAAATCCCCAGAGAAATTAAGAGCAGAAAGAAGACTGATAGCTAGGGGGAAAAAAATTCTTAATGACAAGCCAACAAGAGCTTGGTTTCACAACCTATGCATTTACAGCTGTAGTGATAAAAAGATTCTTCTGCACCCACATCAACATCACAATGGCTGATCTACACACCCATTCACTGCACAAAAATGCTTCAGGAGAAAGTCACTGCCATTTTTTGAGTGTCACCCTGTGTTGTTCCTTTAACGCCAAATCAATGGTGTCTGAACCTCCAGGTTAGAGGCCAGTCAAACTACTCAAAATCAAAACAAATGGGGTGTAAAATATCAATAGATAGTTAAATGATGGATACCATTTGATATTTACGCTAACATGCGCAATGATGAGGTCTTTGAGAGACACTGGGTAAATGCTGAAAAATGTCCCCCATAAGAAAAGAAGACCCAGACCACCAGTGTCACAGAAAATGAAAACTTTAATTTTGTCCTAACAGCAACCTGTATAACTGCCTGCACCATTGCTTTAGCTTTTGGGTATATAAGAATTAGATTAATGATCTAAAATAGCAAGGCAGAATGACTTTGCAAGAAGGAAAATAAATTTTACTTTTTGAACCATGAATACATGAAAGACAATCCTAAGCGACCAAGAAGATGGCTATGATGTGGCATCATTTTCCCCAAAAATCTGATGTCAAACCAAACTGGGGATCAAAACAACCCTTCACCTGACTCATCACAGCATAAATGAAATTGCATATATGTGCATACATGTATATAAATAAATAACTTTCAAATTTTCCTTTGCATAACTAAAGCTTTGTACACACCATAATTATAGACAGCCAGTGTTCTGTGGGAACTCAGACACCCTTATCTGTAATGACCACATTATAGACCTGTGAATATCTGACCACAACATGAGCCCTTCAAAATCAGTTACAGATTGACAGCAAAATGCACTGGCCATGTTTTCCTTCACAAAAACTCCTCTAACGCAAAAAAAAAGTAACCTGAGACATAGGAGGGGCAACAAAGATAAATTTTAGCTATGTAATCAGTAGCAAAATGACCTGCAGACCACACATGTCATTAGCTCCTGCCTGCAGAGGGTCCATCCCGTCCACAATTTATCTCAAACCTCTCTGTGGGCCTAATGCTGGCAGACATTACCTTTAACTTTCATCTTCTTTATTTTAAAAAAAAGCTTTACTAAATAAGCAAATAGTGAATGAAACCACACCTACTCTGAATTTAAGCCCTCCAACTTACCCTACATGCAAGGAAGCAGCAATTAAAACTACAGCATTTTTGTTACGACAGGAATACTGGATTAATCCTATGGCAGTAAGTATAGCTGAACAGAACAACACCACAGAATCAGAGGCTTCCTCTTCAAGACACAGAAACTGGCACCCACAGTGAAAAAGAGATGGATTATCCAAAATTACCTATACGTATTCATCTGGCATCATCTCCTTCCGATGAATTTCTCAAAACTAACATGTTGACTGTGGCAAAGTACTATGCAACGTTTCAGACAAAGACAGGAAAGGACCCATTTTAAGTCAGGTTATATATCAGTAGGACTTCCCAAACACTGCACTGCCTAGTGCTGCAAACAGTAAGCATAAGCGAAAGCACTTGTTTTCTGTTCATGTTTATTCATTTCCAAGTATTATAATTAATCCCTGGAAAGGAAAAAATAATCCATCCAATGAGTACTGAAGAGATGACCATGAGCATTTTATCACACTGTTCAGCTATGTAACCATTCTTGATGCCAGAATGGAAAACAAAGATTATCAACACTGCAGCAAGCAAAAATATAATGTTGATGCTGAAAAATCAGGCCGTGTGAAAGCATACGGAAAAGTATACATAAATATAAACATAAAAATAAATAAATGAAAATCACCTGACATCAGCCAGCAGCACTGGGGGCAAAATGAAAGGAAAAATGATCAACATTTAAATTGTTTTGCTAGGCTTAAAGATGCGCCTTTATGCATATTTATGCAAGCCCACATACTCACCTGGAGGCAACAGAAAGCACCAGCAATGTCCCTTTATTCCACAAGCACTCAAATAAAAACTTGGCACTACAGCAAAGGAGCAGGACCCAACAAGAGCGCCATAACCTCCACAGCTGTTCATTGTCACAACAAGAAGTCAACATCATGCTTTGTGAGCTGGAATGCATCCACTACCAAGCAGACACTCATGGAACTGCATGTGATCAAAGAAAGGAACACATCGAAGAGAAAAAAGGGCAAGGTTTGCTCCAAAAGACCTATGGTCAACAATACGAGGGCAAGAACTGAGGTAAAGAAAGTCCAGAATTTTGGGCCATTATTTTCCACATATCATTTCAAACATAAAAGCTCTAAAACCCCAAGGATGTGAGAATATCAAGTCTATGTTGATGACTGGTTGCAGGTATGAAACTCAGTCTTTGGTTTTTAAATAAGCTCTTGTTTCAAAATGATGGCCTTTTTTGAAGTACGGTGTGAGTTTGTTGTTACCATAGGGGCCAAACCATCTGCCTACCCTCTAAGCTCAACATGTTTTATCTCCCAATCATGATAGAGATGCAATATTACAAGGGGGGGGGGGTCATTAATTAATCATTTTTGTAGTATTTAAATATAATCCAGCACATGACATCCAACTGTACTGGAAAACACATTTGTTCAATAATGTCCTGAAAACCTGTTTGAAAGAATAATTAAATGGAAGGTTTCATAATCAGTGAAGAGGACCAGCATCCTGAACAAGATCTAGCAAAGTGCCATGACGTGCTCCAGGTTTGTCAACGCATTATTCACATGTCTCTTGTTTGCCTCATAATTATAGATAATCACTGATAAACGCACTGGATGGAGCTTCTGTAACAATATGCCAGCCTTCCAAGGCTATTTTCAGCAGCTCAGACAGAGGTTTATATCATTGCTGAAGAAATAACCAAGGCATCTACATTGGAAGGAATCGTACTCTCCAGGTTGGCCCTCAAGGCTTCTATGTGGAGACCACAGTGTTTCCGCAAGATGAATTAACAGGGCTTGCATTGAACACAATAGGCTGAGCTAATCGAGTATTGCTATGATATAATTAATTAATAATAACATTAAACAGAACATTATAACCATATTCATCTGTCAAATTTCTAATTGCATTCAGTAGGATAATTCATTATTCTCTAGTAAAATTCTGTTTAGTTGACAGGTTGTTTAATGACTAGTTACAATAAAATTTCATCTCACTACTGAACAGTATTGAATACATCCATTCCATCTACTTTTACATTCATAACACACCCATGTCAGTCTACAGATGTAGGGCCAGTAGTGGCAGCAAGGAACATTTGGAACACAGTGGAATATAGAGGAGACAGCAATTCAATAATTACAAAACACATTTATTAGGAACTAAAGTGAAAACATTCATTCTGCTGCCAAACTGAACTTTTTGACAAAAAAAACCAACAGATAGATGTTGACAAGTAGCACCATTTGGCTTCTCGCAGGATAAACTGAAAATGTTGCTTGTGAGACATGGTGAGCGTATGGTATGGATGTCATGCTCTCTACATCCACCCAAAGACATGCTAGTAACCACTACTGTAAAATATCCAGCAGGATGTCACATATCACTCACTGAGTTTTTAAACATCTGTTCCTGTTGTATCTGCACACAACTAGTGCATCTGTGCACAACCACCTGAGTAAGACTAAGGGAAGTCCAAACTGAACTCCTGAATGTGGGACAGTTACCAGATATTTCTTTCAGAGCCATAAGTTCTTTCTGGGTTAATATAACTTTTAGTCAGACAATATGGTGAACTACTGAGAACAGAAGAGATGGTCTGTATACATTCTTGTCTGATGCCACATAGGCACATGTGCTTTTAACCTGGCCAACATGACAGAACTAGCATTTAAAACAGCAATCTGAAGGTTCTCATAAGTAACATACATAAAGCCATGAAGGGTTGTAGTGGAGCTCCTACCATTGAAATTAAATTCTATTGTTACACAAATTCTGCTCATAATGTACAATGCTGAGAAAAACAGTCATGGCACACAGAAAAGTTTTGCAGTCCACAGACAAACACACAGACAGTTTTGTGTAGTGTTTGTTAAAGGTCATGTTGCCAAGTGAAAACCCCGATTTGGGGCAGACCACAAGAACTCTGACAGTAACATTTCCCAAGACAACACATTCAGCTTCACAACATCGATCCCTTAAAGCTAAACAGGCGCCTGTCCGCTTGCAAATGTCAAGTCTGAATCAGTAGAAAAACAAAAAAATGAAAGCAGGTTTCCGGGATGTTCTTCTGCTGAAACTAGCACCTAGGAAATCTCTCCCTTACTTGGACAATTGTCTCGGCACTGACCAAGAGACGATTAAACTGAAAGGATTAATTGCCATGATGAAGTGGTTGTAACGTAAAACAATAAACACAAAACTTGTTCATACTGCATAACTTCCAGTGTCACAGACAGTATTCTGATGGATGTGGCAGCAGTACAAAGAAAATTGTTACGATGCCACTTTGGCCCTAAGGAAGAACAGCAACGGTATTGAGGTAGATGGCAGTGCCATTACCGATAAAACTGTAAAAGGCCAGTCTGTTTTTCATGTACTTGCTGAAGTGGTCTAGTGTTCGTCTCCCTTCACTTACTTCTCCCTCTTGCCCCCTTGTTTCCAGGAAGGTTTGTGGATTGGCTCACAGCTGCAACCCCCCCCCCACACACACACACACTTCAGTTCCAGCAGAGGTGTACAGACCAGAATTCCAAGCAGTACACACAATGTCTCCCTCTCAGGACCCTGTTAGTTTAGCTGTCTTCTCCTTTAATCATGTCACAGGTCCTGAACACTGTGTCAGTTTCCCTATGAACTCCATTTAACCACAAGCGACCACTTTAATTGATTAGTTCATTAGAATTCCAATACTGCCGGCATATGATTCTGACATTGAGCATGTCCGAAGTACATCTGTGAGCAATTCAGCCTCAGAATAAGCACAGTTTTGTCTGCAGAAAACTTCCCGAATTAAATAAATTTATATACATTCATAAAATGCTTTCACCTCTGAAGTAACAGCTTATTATTAAATTGTTGGTTTGTTTAACAGACAGTTCTATAAATGACTAACAATGCTGTTTAAACATCTTGCTCGAGGATACAACAGTAAAAGTTAAAAAAAAATATATATTGCCTTTGGAATTTCAAAAAGCTAACAGCTACAATCCCTCATCTGCTAACTCTGCTGCCAATCCTCTTCTAATCATAGAACACAAAAACCATTCCATCATGGTTTGCACATACATTTTAACATTTATATTTTGTTTTCAGTCATTTATATTATATTTTTACTAGTGTAATTGTTGCTCTGTTCGCTTGTACTGCGTGATGTTAAATATCCATGCCAATACAAAACACATTTGATTACCTTTCTTAAAACCATGGTTAAAGAAATATCTTCTGAAATCTGAAATCCCATCTAACACCCATAGCAATATTGGCAAATAAGACATGGAACGGTTTTCTCTGTACTTGTTGGGCATGTATTCATGGATTAGGATCACAAGGTATGTTTATACATAGCAGAAGCTAGTAAGTTGCTGCAGCAAAAAGGCCTATGTGACTGGACATAAACACAGATAAAAGCAGTCAGTAGAACAATTATCTGTACAACTAAAGAACCTGACACATCACACATACCTTGTTTATACATGGAAGGCCCAAGAGCACACCTCCACTTGCAGATAAAAATCCCAGATATTAACCCTGGTTACCACTTGAGATCTTGCACAATCTTCTATGCTACTACTGTAGTACACAAAGTATGAGAACCCATAAGCAAACAGTGAATATCACTAAGTCCAGAATGACCATAACTGTCATTATGTTCCAATATTATCCACATTAGAAATTTATCTTTCACCAATGGAAAACCAGAAACCTTGAGAGACTGACACAATGTGTCTTAGGAAGCTGTACCATTGTACAGAACTGACAGTATCACACTGGAGTGTAAGGAGCCAAAATCCAAGTGAGGAAGCAAAATGGTGATTTGACAGGAACAAGTAGTACCTTAGTAGTTAGAGCTGCCACCTTCAACTCGAAAGACCCAGCTTCAGGTCACAATTCCCAATGTAGTATGCTTGTTTAAGGTAGATACCTTAAATTGTCCCAGTAAAAATTACCTAGCTGTATAAAAGGGTCATTGTAAGAAGCTTAACTATGCAAGATACTTTGCGAAAAAGCATCATTTTAACAAATGAAAAATATTACAGAATAAGAGCAGCACTATCCGTGAAGAAAATCGCATGCTCTCATGTTAAAACCAGCAAGCATCCACTTTTAACAACTCTTGGGAATAGATTTGCCATGTTCAAACTAGTTTGCATTTTTGCTAAATTCATGTGCTTAATATGAATATTTATAAGCCACAGAAACAAACAAATCCTTCCTTAATAACGTGAACTTAGATACAGGATGCAGCTACCTGCAACTTAAATCTGTTCCAGTGGATCACTAAAAATTTCAGAGGTGCACAGACAAGGTCTGTCTACATAATAAAACTTCTGTCACTACATTCTTACAGCTGATGCACTGCTGAAGAAGTAGTCTACAAATCTGATGTAACCTTGTGTGTACAATGTGCAAACATGCAATGGTAAACACAACCAAGGACAAGCACTCCCTCCCTCATTACCAATAATTCTCAAATCACAGACCAAAAACACAGAGCAAGAGAGAGGAAAACAGCAACAGACAGCAAGATCCACAAGAATATGTGTGCACGCACGCAGACACGCATGCTACAACCAAACACAAACACACACAAACAAGACAGGTACAAACATGCACTTAAAACCAGATATGTAGGGAAGGGATAAATGCTGTGATAAACATGTCATTGAGGGAGACATAAACAATGGGGTGACGGGGAGAGAACTTGAACAGGACTCACCAGTGAGAACAGCCTTGGCAGATGGGTCTGCCAGGTCCAGGGCGGACTTGCCATCAGTGTTGCGGATGTTGGGGTCTGCACCGTGCTGGAGCAGTACTGTGCAGGGGAAACACAAGCAGTACCTCAGCTCAGGCAGACAGAGGCACAGACTTCTACCACCACTGCCTGCAAGCACACTGCGAGCCATGGCACGCACACACAAACACACATGTGCATCACGTCAGCCAGTACACGCGAGGACCAGTACACGGTGGAGCAGCCGAAGGAGCCATGTTATTCCAGGCAAGAGCATGTGACCAGGATCGCAGGTATGAGAGTGGAATATCAAAACGAGCTTGCTCCCCTCCCTCTCTCCCAGTCCTCTGGAGGAGGGAGTAATTTTCAAACCTTCCCTGGACAGCGAGTGAATGAATGAAGCACAAGACACACAGCACCTACAGAAAACTGCTCCAGAACTGTCTCTGCACTCTTTGCACCCCAAACCCTACGTTGTGACACCTCTTCAGCTGTTTCTCTCATACTCCTAATCACCAGAGCTTCGATTCAGCTTACATCGATAGTTTGAATGGGAAGAGAACTCAAATCCTTGCTGCCCAAGGAAAGATCGCCCCATGGATAGTAAACAGGACTATGGGCCAGTGAACTCCTATGGTGACCACCATCTGAAAGGATCCTCCAGTGCATACTCCAAACACGCACACCAAGGCAACTTGAAGTTTGCCAGCTCTTAGCAAGCATTTAATGCCCGATGTTGAGTGCTACCCAGGTGCCAAGAGGAGTAACTGTTCCCTGAAAACAAGTGATTAAGATATACAGCCCTCATATAGCTTGTTATGAAGAAAAACATTTTCATAAGGGGTAGAAGGTAAAAAGCATTAAATGTATAACACTGCACAATGCTACATTTAAACATCACAGTACTCAACCTTGCTTACAACCTGATTCAAAATGAATGCTGTTTTCTGTAAATTACCACCATCTAAAAGACATTAACATATAAGAACTGCTGATTTTTCCCATACTTGCCCGCTCTCTCATTCATTCTACTGCCCTAACAGTTCTCATATCAATCACAAGTCAATCGCCACCTCTCCACAAACGGCCACCGTAACCCACCAAGCCCACCCTAGGAGCCTGTATCCCCCACTCTGTACCCTGTTCTCATGGTGTACAGGGTGGCAGTGGCAAAGGGGTGCAAACACGTATGCCAAACAGTAAATGAGTGCTATGTGTTCATAGTTCTTGGGAGTAGGAAGCAAACCACTACTGTGGATCTGGACCACTGGTGATGCCAAACAGTAAGGAAGCCAGAACCCTGATGGATGCACTTGCTAGCAGTGGGGCTCATTGCACAGGTGCACAACACTTAGCAGGTGGTGAAGGTGCAGCACGGGGGTCCTGGGGAGTTCAGTAATTGGGTGTCATGATGGAAGAGGACAGGGAGCTATGGTTATTAGTAGGTATTAAGTGGTAAAGATTAATAAAATCTGCCCTCTGAGGGTATGAATGGCTCAAGGAGGAATTAGTCTCAGCTCCTGTGTACTGTCAGAACAGAACTACACTGCTGCTGCTGATTATGGGATGCTTCATTGATGAGCAACATTAAACATTCTTCTAAAGCTTGCTCCTCCCAGTGGGCTGCTAGAAACGCCCAGCAGGTTTGCTACTTGAATATGTGGGAAAACAGTAGACGACAACAGGCAGTATAGTATCGAGGTAGAGAACATCTATGTAAAGATCAAAGATCAGCTCTGGAAGAAACACCCTCACAATGTATACTGTACACCTGCATTTTAAGGAGTAATTGTAATCTAAAAGTTTATCAGTTATCCAATATTACTTAATATTTTACTGAAGCAATTCAAGTAAATTTCTCAAGAGATTATATTTCTGAACACTGCCACAAGAAAGACTTTTTTTTTAAGGAAGCTTGCAGAGTTAACAGCTGGCCGTCATTCAAAAATGTCAAATAAAAACAAGTCGCTGGAAGACAAAAAAAAAATCTCTCCCAAGGGAATGGATTCTCATGTTCTTTCACAAGATGAGAGACAGATGAAGAGGTGGAAATGTATGTAAAGAAATTTCTTGTCCTCAAGTAAATGTTAGTCATGTTATTGCATAGGGGGAGTGTTTTTATTTGATAGAAATGAAGATCCATACATTCTGTCAACTTACAGGTACCATGCTTTCACTTCTGTGGATTTTCACTATTATCGTGCACAAATGACAAGACATGGTTACCAGAGAAGAGGTTGGGCTCAGATTAACTGCAGAAGGTAGTAAAACCTGAGAGAATATTTTAGCAATGTGCTTCACTGAATAAATTACATCTCAAAGCACACTGTGCTCAACCTTCCAGACCAAAACAGTAAACATCAGATATTCACAGCTTCTCTTAGAGACACATGCTTGACATGTAAGCAGAACAGATTTCAGTGAGATGCTTATACATTCTTGGAGATAAATTATTGCATGTTATGCCCTGTTCTTTCTGCTAAGAGCTGTGTTACATGGCTCTGCAACAGCACCAATGTAATTGGAGCTTAGCTCCCAAGCACACCTGCTGTGGTGCATGAATAAGGTCTATTAATAAAGACTAAACCCATTCACCATTTGAGAAATTGCAAACCAAGGGAGCTCATTTATAGTAGCATAATCTTTTATATTTTCAATAATGATGCCCACAGCTTCCCATTCTTCATAGCCAGAAATACACAAGTTTGTGTTCTGAGAGGTTTCCTGTCAGCAGATATAACCTGGAACAATGGTACTAACATAGTGGCTAATTATATTGGGTGCAGAGACCTGTGGGTTAAATTCTTTGAAGTACTGAGGTTTTACTCTAGGTATGAAATTAACTTCAGTCAACATTCAATAGTGTAACTGGCTCTCATTTGAATGCCAGATGGAACTAAGTGAATTCAAGTCAAACACTTTCACCCACTCACTGCAATGCAGTGAAGGTGCATTACAGCACCATTGCGTCCTTCCATTTGCAATGTAGGAACAGTGATCTCACGTCCCCAAAAAACCCAGCTCTGTCCTCAAGAGTGACAATAGTGGACGAGAGCAGCCCATGTTGTGAATAGTCTCAGTGGTACTGTCAATACCTTGCTCTAACTGGTATAATGAATATAGAGACACAAGAAACCTCAAGAATCGTAAGACCGTTATCAATCTCCTGTGTGGAGTCCAGGCGCTGTGGCAAAATTAGAACTTAAAAATCCTACAGGACAAGAAGTGTACAATGTTCTTCACATGTCAGCCCAGGAGTATAACAGCAAGATGCTAAAACAATGTACACAGAAGTAACTCAGCACAGCGTAAACAGCCCAGAACTCTACATCAGGTCTAACTACACTAGGCCACATTAGCTGCTGCTTTTTCAAGATCTGATATATACACATACATACACACACGATGGGGGGGGACATGTATATATGACACACATCATAAACAAATACACATACAAATACATACATATATTTGAGTATACATACATATGTATCTTAATTACTTCAGCAACCATTTTATTTATTTCAACAGCTGCTTAAGCATTGTAGTAGGCACAGAAAGAAGAGCAAACCAGGAGTTTGATCAGTCTGAAATTCATTTCCCCTTGTGGATTTACCATTTCAGTACCACCTAGGAAAAAAGTCTTTAACAGCCCTGGTTTTATGGGTAAGAGCAATGTGTGCCCATTATCCCTCAGCTCCCTTCTGATATGTACAATAAGTCTTAACCCGATTCATTTTTTCCACTTTAAATCAACTGTATAAATAGGGGAGGCCACACCCACTCTTCAGACATCACCATAATGGAGATTTATAGGCCATTTTCTTTCACGCTACGCTGAGATAATTATTTTCTATGTGTTAGAAATTGTTCATAGATTTTTCCCTTGTCCAAATCAATAACTCCATCTTGGTTTTAAATTTACGTAAACATTCACATGTAGGCAATAGTAAGAGAATACAAGTCCCAAAAGCCTGCTCTATGCCACGGCTGGACATATACAAGTTACCAGTACCAGCTAATTTGACAAATGATCCTTCAACAAAGAATCAAAAATGCTGATGAAGAACATTCCAACATATAAATAAGAAAAAGGTGTTTTCAAATTTCAAAGGAGGACAAGCTTTTCCCAAACTGTTTAACTTTGCAACAAACAACTTCATTTTGGGTGATTAAAAAAGCCATGGTTGCTGACACCCAGAAAGAGGAAACAAGTATATTAAAACTTCTGCTTCCTCCCTGCATTCAGTCTGCAAGCATCAGCTGCAGAGCTTGGAAGATACAAGAGATGCTGCTTATCTCCCCTTTAATTAAAATTTCTGCTACATAATTAGATTATAAATAAAGGCAACGCATAGGCATGTGGGGATCTGAAAAAGCAGGATAACAGAATTCACTCTTGCGAAAACAACCTTATATAACCAGAGCAGCTTGTTACATGTAAAAGCGATTGTAGTAATGTTTCTACACATCGCATATTCACCAGCTGTGTTTAAAAAAAAAAAAAAAAAAAAAAATCTCCCATTGAAGCAGTGGCAAAAAATAGTCAGCATCAAGCTGACCAGTTTGAGAGTCAAAACCTTTTTCATTTAAACCAACTTAAGTGTTCCCTTTTCAGAGAAGGTATGAGCAAACAACAAAATTAATACAATTTCAGACTGTGAACCATAGAACAACACAGAGTAGTCACAATGAGAGGTATAGAGTGTAATTCTATTATTTCTGAATAACTATTATTCATGAACACAGGCCATTCATGAATTTATCATCATTTCAGAGCAAATGAAACAGCAAATTCAGAAAAACGGCATTACAGTTGGCCCACTTCTGACAAGTGAGACATACAGAAGGAGTGTACGCAATGTGTCATATACAGTTCTAAAGCAACAGGCCCCAAAGGTGGGACAAGATGTAACAACAGGTCACAGCAGCAAAGGTACTCTGGTGCTGTTACCACATTAGGGAATTTGCTTATTTAGGTTTTTCATTAAAAAAATCCCTCCCTGCATTTTTGTGAAAAAGCCATTTTCTCATTACCCCTGAAACAAAGCAAATCACAAAGCTCAACACCTTGAGGTTGAGAGGAAAAACATAAACAAGTTTCCTTCCACTGCCAGTGAGAGGTCAAGCAAGTTAGGCCAAATAAAAACACTGCTGTGTGAGCACCTCCTGGAGGGTTGTTAGATACCTGCAGATTACTAACTGGCAGCAGTGAGTCACACAGGTCCTTTCTCTCATGTGCAGCACTATACATAGTTAACACAGCAGGCAGCATGACAGCCAAGCACATAACTACCTTTAAAACACTCATATGGGTATATAAGTCTAATGCAGGTTCTTTTTCAATTACTTGATCTGAGTTATAAATTTTAGTTTGTAGCAGCGCTAACAACCTGTGTCGACATGCTACACCAATAGTTGGCAGTAAAATACACTCAAACAGAACAGGGATGTGGGACCATCTAGTTCAAGAGTTTACAGCTTGCATCCAGTTTTCATGAGTGTCAAAAACTGAGCTTTAAAAAAAAACTGCAAAAAAGACAGATAGAAGATTTTTTAAAAATTTCTAACATATTTGGAATAAACTGCTCAGCAATGGGGGAATGAACCTCCTGGTCCCAAAAGAAGTTAGCGCTTTAAATTACTAAAGGAGAAAATTATATGGTAAATGAATAAATATTACATTAAATGAAACCAAATGCATCTTTTACAGAAGGCAAAGGTCTTACCAATGCACACATCAATTTTTCCCTTAATGGCAGCCTCATGCAGGGGTGTGTAGTTCCAGTTGTCACGGGCATTGGGGTCGGCACCCTGGCAAAGCAGTAGGCCCACAACTTCAGCGTGGCCAAAAGAGCAGGCATTATGCAAAGGGATCAGGCCTCCGTCATCACGTGCGTGCACATTGGCGCCAGTCTGGAGCAGGTGCTCTACAACATCCTTCCTGCCAAAGCCTGTGGAAGTGGAGCCAAATTATTACCATGCACCAATTCAAACCATACCCTTTCAAAAATTATCTTCTATACAAATTGGTACAGAATGGTAACGTGCAGTATGTAACCATCACCACAAGAATTTTTACAGGGAATGCTATGTGAACTGTCAAAATGTAAGGAGATATAAAAACAGAAAACCAAGCTACATATAAAATTTTAACTGTTTTCTATTTGTTTTTCCCCTATAGCAATAGAATCCGTGGTATGCACAGTAAATTCTACGACCCTATTTTGAACAGTTTGGGAGAAAACGTTATAAATGGCATATTATCCAACTGCTTCTGAGAATGTTGTAGTCCTCCAGAGGACCAATAACCGTCAAAGATTAAAATCCTACTGACCAAACAAAGTTATTTTAAGAGGTCATGGATATATTTGAATACCATATACAACTTTTTTTTTTTTTTAATCAAAGTTAACTATGTACTTTCCCTAAGTTAGCCTCTCAAAAGAAATTTAAATAAAAGTTTAAGTCCTGGAGTCAATCTCCAGGCATTTACTATCCTTACTTGGTCAGCTTATTTCTGGTTACAGTTCAGTGATTTTGATAAACCACTAAAAATAATTAATTTTAGCACATATGATAGATATGATAGAGAAAACATAGAAACACACCAGTTTCCCCTGTAAGAATGAGTTCTCAATCAAAAATTTAGGCACTACAAGAATAGGTCACAATTTTCAAAAATAAACAGCATTCAATAATAATTGAATCGATATTATTTGATACAATATTAAATGAAGGTGGTAGAAATAAAATTTTTGAAATTAAAAAAGAAAATCTTCCTCCAGGCGTGTTAACTACACCGTTTACTTGGTTCTCTTCGGCACTCTTTCATCAGAATATTGTGTTTTGTAAAATACCAGAATGACAACAGTTTCTGCTCAATATGATTCTGTCGCACACTGTATTTGTAAAACGGATTGTTATTATTAACTTGCTGTTGCATTAGTGAAATGTATTCAGAACCTTTCATTAACAAGACTTTTTTTTAGATTTATACCTTCGATTAATAGAAACAAAAACCGCAGGATCACTAGTGCCAGCTTTTAACTTGTACCCAAAACTTATAAGTAGGTATTATTTTCATACAGTTCCAAGAGTAAAAATTTAAATATACAGTTAACTACTGTGGTAAAATCCAGCGGTGTAGCAGCTGGTCAGGTGAAAATACTCAAAGCATTCAGATGGGTTGTAAGCAAATACTAGGGACACGTTTTGCCCGTGATATACCTATTTTTAAAGTTACGTAGTTGTGGAGATAAGTATAATAAATAACTGCTCAAGAATTAGGTTGAGTAAAACAGTTAACTATAAACTGCGTCGTTAATCTTCAGCCTGACTCAAACGGTTTGGTTTGTTCTCTCTAAAAACCTGGTAATCTGTAATCTCGATGACTGCGATGTTGATACGTGTTTGACTGGCTGTCCAGCAGCGGCGGTGTCTCGACCACAAGCTGCCCCAGCACCGGTGTCCGGGCTGACTGGTAACGCGTACACGCCCTACGCCCTACGCCCTTCGCTTGCCCGCGGGACGGAAAACACACGGATACGGCTTTGACGGTGGAGACACCGACCTGCGGCGAAGTGCAGCGGCGTGGACTTGCGGCCCGCCATGTCCTTGGCGTTCACATTCCCCGAATCCACCAGCCTCTTCACCCGCGAAACATCCCCATTACGGCAGGCCTCGAAGAGTTCCCGAAAAGCCCCGGCGCTCCCGCAGCCGCCGCCGCCGCCAGGACTGGCGCTGCCCGAGTCAGGGCTGGAGCCGCCGCTGCTGCCCCCGCCGGTCGTCGTGGAGCTGCTGCTGCTGCTGCTGCTGCTGTTGCTGAGGGCCGGAGCGGAGAGGTCGGGAGAGGCCGGGGTTACTTCCAGATCTCCGTTACACTCGTGCTCGGCACCCGCGGGAACCAAAATTGCGGCACCCACTGGCCCCGGGGGAGAGCCTGGAGGAGTAAGAGAAAGAGATGCGTTCCGAGGAGGTGACGATAGGTTCTGCTGTTGCTGCTGAGACGAGCGACGAGACGCCGCCATTTTCACAACAATCCCTCTGGCAACAAAAACAGCCCTCCAGAACTTCCGGAAAATGGCCGCACTTCCGGCCTTCTTCCTTTCACAAACAATAGCCTTCAATTATTAATAACTATACAACACTGCCACCTGCGCTTCTGGAGACTTCCATAGTCCGAAATGCAAATTTGGATTATCTAACCAGTTTGTAAATCATTTGTAGCCATGTACAGTGACGAATTACAAATGGTTAAAAAACGGGTGCAGGTACAGCATCGTTAAGAATCCTTTGCCTGGATAAAGATTTAATATGATCACAAATCTGTTGAAGGGGAGGGAATTTTAACTGGGAAATACGGTTGGTGGGCACAGAGTCACAGTTCCTAGACAAACACTGTATTCATTGTGTGTACACCTCCTGGATACAGTAAACATTTTTTTCCACAGGAAGGGAGCTGAATTGGTCATTCTGACATGTTTGTCTAAGTAACATGCTCACTCTATCTGTTGAGCAGAATGAAGGGTTTTGCTTGGGCCCATCACAAGTAAATCCCATTAAAGTAAATAGAACTGTTTATACAGGTGGAGTGCATGCACCATGCAAGCTCAGGGTCTTCAGTTTGATGTGTCTCTCTACTGTCACACCCTGAGATGAGTGACCCAGGGTGTCAACTTTGTGTTTGTGCTTGGAGTCCAACCAAGATGGGTTCTGTTTGCTTTAGGGGGTTCACAGAAAACATGTGGTAGCAGTTCACATTATGGTTGTGATCATCCTTTTCTATATTTGCTTTTAATTATTACTGCATACTAAGTGCATTTATCCAGGGCAGTACATAAACGTACCCTTTACTAGTTGAGCTATTTATTCAGTTACATAACTGGACATTCTAGTGCCATGATGGTTTTTGCAGACATTCTTCCATGTAGAACCAGAGTCTGCATCATTATTTAACACGCACAGATGTTGTGGTGAACTTTCTAAATGCTTTAATGACACACTGGATGCCGTATTAAGAGAAAGCAGAAAAAGAGTGGATTGGCAGAAAGCTACAAAAGATGTAAAAGTTTTCTGATTTTCAGTGTGTCAGGATTAACTGACTATGGCTGCATTGCATGCTGCTTGATATACCCCTGATTTTGGTGTTCCGATAAAAGTTTTCTATATCAAAAGCAGTTTTCTTAAATTGTACAAGATAGTTTTAACACTAATTTGATGTGTTATAATGTGAGAGGGCACAAAATGCAACATCTGCGTTTCCCACGGAACTGTAGAGCTGGATTCTCCAGTCATATGTTTCATATTATTAGTGCCAGTGGGTAGTACAGTGGTTAGAGCTATTGTCTTGTACTTAAAGGACCTAGGTTTAAATCCTGCTCCTAGTGTAGTACCCTTGAACAAGATGCTAACCCTGAATTGTTGTAGTAAAACTGCCCAGCTTTACAAATAGGTTAATAATTCTAAGTAGCTTTGTGAACAAACCAAACACTTTTTAAGTCCATTTGGAGAAAAGCACAAAATAATACATTTTTAAGAAACGACATGATACCTAATTGGCATATAGTCAGTCATAAAACTCAACAGTCAGGCATTTAGGGAAGGCCGTATCCTCTGTTGACTGTTTACTTAACTGCCAGTAAAAATATCTGTAGTCTTTTTCTGAACGTGGAGATTCATTTGCTGGAGTGCACACAAATAAATGTAACAGTATACACTCATTGGTCACATACCGACAAAGCCAATGATCAAAATCAATTGTCCTCCTTTAGAAACCGGAGATTAGCAGCATCGCTTTGGTAAGGGCTAGGGGGAAAATAAGACTTGCAGTGACATGAAGGAATGCCTCAGCTGTAATGGGTCATTGTTAATCCATCATGATTTACCACCACACTGCCCCAGATCCGCCCTGTGCATCACAGTGTAAGTGCGCTGGTCAATTCTTTAATTTGCAGGTCAGTTTTCCATTGATTAAGTCCTGTTTTAAACCAAAGTCAATGTGGCATTGCATTACCTTACACAAATTAAACCATGCCAAGCTCATACCTGACTGCAAGAGCACATACATAGTCCTTTCCTTATGATGCCATTAGTGTGTTTATGCTGCGGCCGCAGTTGAGGCAGTACAGGGAGCAGACCCACACCCATCAAAACATCGGAAATGGAATGCAGAACCAATATTAAGGGCCACTGGAGTTAAATATCACTGTGAGAATTTTGATTTCTGATGTGATGGATTAGAGCCCTGAAATTCTTTTTTTTAACCAAGTGCCATTCTCCAAAGTGACCAGTCATCAGTGTCCAAAGTTTTCTGCTTCATGAATTTTCTCATTACTTTTTTTCCAGTCCAATGCAGTTTTGTTTTTAACTCCTAAGTAGACTGTGGGTCATAGAATAAATGTTTAATAACATGATCTCGTGTTGCTCTGTGGATAAATATTAAAAATGCTGTTAATTCTCCCCGTTTAACATTAAGTCACATCTTTACAAAGGTTGTGGACACAATACTACAGGTTGCAGATTCAAAGTGCTCTTGATTTTCCTTTTCAGAAAACTTATTACCTTGTTTACAGCCTAACAAATATTGTTGTATAAACAATGCCTGTTCTTATTTAAAATATTTTTTGTATAAAATTTTTGTATAAAAAATGATGAAAAGGAATTTCATTTGCTATACTACGTTAAAAATAAGGCACACAAGATTCCATAAAAAGGTTCTAAAGCTATAGCAATAGAAAAAATAACATCTGCATCTGTCAAAAACAAATTTTATTAAACCAAAATAAATTTTAGGGAACTTATGAGCCACAGCCTTAATCTTATATGATTGTGTCATCCAGTCTTCCACTCCAGCTTTATAATGTGTGTACCAACAACACATGGTCATATGCAGCAGTCATTTTGATTCATTCTTTCATTTTCTCCCCCTCGGCTTGTTTTGCAGAATGGTCCAGCCCTTCACTTGTAATGTGTTTTTACGCTTCACAATCTAATGAAAAACAAAACCAGAAGAGCATGTTCCATGTATAATTCTCATGGTGCCATGGCAACCGATGTGCAGTCAAAATGCATAGGTGCCTCTGCCTAGGGTGGCAGCTGATTCCCCCTGTGGTCGATCAGTCTGAAAAATAGAGAGGGGGCCCTTCAGCATATGTGGATCAGTTACCATGGAAACCATGAGCAAACCGTACACGTATTCGGGTTTCACATGTATAATTAGATAAATGCCACCCTTGCCTCCATGGACCATTTGTGACAACTTGTCTTTTTGTTCAAGGTAAATATTTTATATTGCACTTGCATTACCACCCTGAAAGTGAATGCCAAATTGTTTTTGTTGTCTACAACTTTAATCTATTTTTAATTGAATCTGAATGGTAAAATAATTTTGATCTCTGGATACCAGATGGTGGTGTTGTTAAACATTGGCCTATGACCAGAAAGGTGCAGTTTCAAGACCCAGGACTCCATCATCTCAGGCCCAAACTCCGCCACCAAACTCTTTTTGGTTATTGAAAAGTTTTACTCTTTTACCCATTGAGCAAGGCATAGATATATAAACATATAACCACGTATGTATAGATCATCAGACATGGCATAGTATCTAAAAACAGCATAAAAGGTGCGATTAGTACTGCACAGTGGTCTTTCAAAGGTCTGTTCTCAACTTAAACTTCACAAAATGCCTCTGCATTTGCAAGTGTTACGTTCCAGACTGTTCTGGATGGCCTTGTTGAGTTCTGCCTTCGGTAAGTCTTGAGGAAGAAATAAGATGCTGTTGTCATTTTTTATCTGAAGAACGTTTGGTCTTCTGCTTCTTCTTAATCTTCTTATTCTTAGTATTATTATTATTATTGTTGTTGTTGTTGTTGTTGTTTTGTTGTTGTTGTTGTTAATAATAATAATAATAATAATAACAATTGCCTCAGTAGTATTAGTATAAGTATTATTGTTGTTGCTGTTGTTATTATTAGCCTTTATTCAGTTGATACCTTATCCGAGACAACTTATTTATTTATTTGACTTATTTTCAATTTTCCCAGTAATGTTCTTTTAGCTTCAGTCAAATTTGTAATTAATAAGTTGCAATATTTTTTGCACCTATATTAAGTTTCCTGAAAGAAAATGTAATTCATTTGACAGGATGAATGAAACTGCTGTGGCAGAGATAGTTACCTTGGAAATCATAAGTTCATTTCAGCTTGTGTGATGTTATCTGACATACTTCGTCTTTCTCACTGTTAAGAAAAAATACATTTTCATCTGGTAGACAGGGAGAATAAGAGCCATTCATATTCTGACGATATCAATGTGAGGAGCGAAAACAGCTCTCGCACTGGGGTATTTCAGTATACAGGGTCATGGTACACAAAGGCTGACGTGTTGCCAACTACCAGGCAAAAAAAAATAGGTAGGATGCCAACACTGACTTTTCTGCTTGCTGTCAAGAGGAGGAAGGTTCATTTGCAGCTGCATTTATGCTGGCCATGTTAATTTCTCTTTGCATGATCAGTCAAACATTTTGTACTTGAACACGTAACAGTAAATCCAGTCATTGTGACATGCAGAAAGACACACATGACAAAAGTGGGCAAAGATGTAGCTGCATTCTGAAGTGTGAAACCATTAAAAAAAAACCATAAAACATTAGAATCTGGCTAGGAGTGGCATTGTCTACCTATAAAAATGCACCAAAAAGACATCAGCATTTTGTCAGTTCTTCTCTTTTAATGATGTTTGGTGAACACTGGGACTAAACTAACCACGAGTGTTTTAATACATCAGTCTATCTGATTAACTGGTAAGTAATCAATTCTGATTTCTTACAATTGTATTTTTCAAGGTGGTGGACGGTGTTTTCCTCTACACGTAAAAAAGTCAATGTTAACACCTAACTTTATCCTTCACTTCCATCTTGTGGCTAATGTGAGAAATGCTCAATTTGAGAGTAAGGAGATGCACTGAGAGTCATGGGAGTGAACTCTTCCTCCAGTTCAGTCAGCCTGCCTCTTCAGTTGCACTTGCAGCAAATTAGAAGATGGCTTAAGTATTTTTATCAATAAGTCTGTGGGTCTAAATTAAAACTTATCACTTTTGTGCTACACTTTACTGAATCATGCCTATCAATTGGCCCCCATCCCAAGCCAGGTGCTCATTGAGCTGCTTGTCTGCCTGCTTTGGTTGATGCTGTGCAGGGGGTCTTTTAAAGCCAATGTTTGGCATACCACTCCAGTCCGTAAAATCAAATTTCTCTGATAGCCACTCCACCATTTTGACATATATGACTCCTCTTGAGCTTCTCCATTGCTCAAGACATTTCATAGAATGGATGGCACCATTTGGTCCCGATCCACATCTTGCTATTGATTTTGCCCCGGTACCTGCAATGGTGGGCACACATAACAATGGTAAAACATCGGACAGACTAGACGTCAAGAAGAACTCAGACATGTGTCTACTACTTTCAGCTTGGTGTATAGTGGTGGATCTGTCTCATTCAGTAGAAGGAAGAAATTACATCAGCTGTCACTGACTCTAGTGACTGTTCATTCAGACTTTACAGCTGAGATAGACTTCATATTTACTATGACTATATGTGGCATACAGGCAATGAGTGGCTTAAATGAATTTTAAAAAATTAATTTAATCTGTTGATCGGCTGCAAAATAATCTAGTTTCATTAGATTTCTTTGAAAATCCTTGATTCACCTTGTTAATCCCAATTATCAGAACAATGCTTGAATAAATTTATTTTTTATAATTTTATTTTATGATTTTACGAAGGGTAAAGCACAAGTACTGATATGGAAAAAACACAGTACATAACCCCTATTTTATAGAAAAACAAAATTCAAACCACCCATCCACCTACAATATAAATAAACTAACAATTGTCAATTTAAAAAAGAAAAAGCATAAATAAACAAACAAACAAGTATGGATCTATATAAAATCATTCAGAGGAAAAGGACAATTCCAGGCTGTAGTGGGAAGCATATCTAAGTATCTCCAGGGTCTGGCAAAGCTGTGTTTGACATATAAGACAAACACACTGAAAAATTATCCAGAAGAGGCCAACAGTCTTTTCAAATTCCAAAAAATGTGTAATCTCTCTAACCCAGTGCACATTAGAAGGGGGGGGGGGACTGTTTTTCCAGACAAGCTAGTAAAGCTGAAAAGGTGATGAAGTTGCAGTAGTTGTTGGTCATCTCTCCAGGAAGAATAACCAAAAATGCTATTAATGGTAAAGGTAGAATCATGAAATCTAATCCGGCATGAGCCATGGGGAGATAATGCACAACTTTGAACTGAATGAAACTATGACATATGCAAACAGATTAAGTATGGACCCTACTAAGAACTGAAGACTAGTTTTTAATCTCATTATGTAACTTAGAGATCTTCTTGCCAGGCTGTTATAATATATAACATAATATTTAAAGAAGGCAGATGAATTGTGCATAAGTGATCATATATTACAGAAATGGTTCCTTTTCTAAAAGGAACTATTTCAAAAGCAAACTCAAATGGAGAGGCAGGGGGTCGTATGGGAAAGTGGGGAGTTAAATTTTGAAGTGCTGCTGTTGCAAATACCAGTAAAACTGGGATTTGGGGATGCTAAATTTACCAGAAGCCTGAACTGGCGTTTTCATATTTGTGTAAGGTGGAATAGAATGTTCCCCAAGATTCAGTGATGGGTTTCTTACCGTTCTAGCTCTATATATAACCATTGGGAATATTTTTCTAAACAAAATATTAGCTTTCATTCTTACACTGCTTATATTAACTTGCGTGGCTTTATTAAGCATAACAAGGCCTCACTTGTTTTGTCCTTAGCTAACTGCTTCATTGTCATATAACAGTGTATGAGCAATAGCTTTGTATCTCTTAATTCAGGAAAAACTGCAGTTGCTGCAACCTGCAAGTTAATCATATCTCTTTTTAATACTCACAGATTCAGTTTTAACTGTTCCAGTTCTCTTAGAAACTCGTGCATTTTTTCTACACAAATCTTTCCTTTTGTTTCGTTTTGCTTCCTCCAGTTGAGAAATATAGGCAAGCAATTGTAATTCTTATCTCAGCAAGATGTGGAGAAGTACTGTACTGCTAGTGCTGCTTGGACTGCCACTAGAGTTAGGAAATATGGCCATATAACACATGTTCTTAAGTTTCTTCATTGGCTTACAGTTAAATTTAGAGTAGATTATAAAATCCTCCTCTTAACATATAAAGCAGTTAATGGCATTGCTCCTGCTTACCTTAATGGGATTATGGATTGTTATATTCCAGTACATTGTCTACAATCTTTAGATGCTGGATATCTTAAAGAACCCATGATGATTAAGATTTCAGTAGAAGGTTATGCCTTTAGCTCTAGACCAATGAAACTTTGGAACAGCCTTCCAGGTGGTGTCAGTAATGTTCTTTCAGTATCAGCTTTGAAATACAAGTTTAAGGTTTTGCCTTGGTGTACCTCCTTATTTTTGAGCCTTCCATGAGCTTTGCATCTCTTTTACCTGTACAATAACCTTGAATCTGTTGTTAGTAACAGTGGTGGCACATTGGTCTTAGTACACATATACCCTTTACCCTTTACCCTTTACTACACTGATCATATCTGTACAGCTTCCCTGTCATTATGTTAGAATACCTAGGAGGGGTGGGCAGCCACCAGCACTTGGACTCTCAGAAGATTATTTTTCTCCCTCTGTCTGTAGTTGGGAGTCTTTTGTTTTCAGCTGCCCATTTGTTTACTCTATAGTCAAGTGTAACTGCTGCCTTCCATCGGCTACTTGAACTTTGTTCAGTGATCTGTGTCACTTTGCAAGAAGAATGCTCTTTAAAAATAAATTAACCACCTTTTGCTGAAATAAGAGCTTTAAGTTACTTGGAGTGAGTATGTACCAGCTTTCTACACAGTTTATTAATTTTACCCATTCATCTTGGCAAATCTGCAACAGGTTGGTTGGATGAGGCTTGTGGACCAAAGTTTTCAAGTAGTGGCACAGATTCTGAATGAGACTAAGGTCAGGACTTTGACAGGACCACTGCTGGACATTCACCCTTTTTGTTTTTTAGCCATTCCAGTGTTGCTTTAACCTTTGGTCTCCAATGTTGCTTGGAATGCTGCTGGAAGGTCAACTTTTTCCTAAGCTTCAGTTTCTTAGCGGATTGAAGCACTGTCACTTGCATTGTTTCCCTATATTTTTCTTTATTTGTTCTTCCTTCTGTTTTGATCCACGCAGGTGAAAAATCATCCCCACAATAGGATGCTGCCACCACTATACTTCACTGTAAGGATGATGGTTCTTAAGCCATGGGCAGTGTTAGGTTTATGCCACAAATAGTGCTTTGAGTTTTGGGCAAAAAGATGTATTTCGGTCTCATCTGACCTACATCTTAGTTGGGGCATTTACATGCTTTCTGTTAAACTCCAGATGTGCTTTGATATAACTCTTTTTGAGTAAGGGGTTCTTTCTTGCCACCCTTCTATGTAGGCCAGTTTTATGCAGTGGTCTTGATATTAAGACCTGGTGCATCTTTCCTCCACAACAGTGATTGTTGACCTCTCTGTAACTTCTTTCACAACTCAACATCTTGCTTGTATTGTAATGAGCCACATCAGCAGTGTTACTGACACAGGGCTCCAAAGACAGAGTGGTCGGAATACAAACTTTATTCTTGCTTGGCATTATTGACAACAGCACCAAACAAGCATCATGACACACCTGCCAACAGACTATCATACAACCAACACAGCCTCAGGGTCATTGCCAGCCCTAGGCTTCCCACCACAGTTGGACACATCAACTAGGTACACACAGCAAAGTATGATGAGAGCCACAATTCCACCTGATGTTACAGTATGCTAGGCTTCACAGGGTAACTTCGACCAACATCTGTTTTGCATATGCTGTTATTATTTTTGGGACTGTCCACACTGATACATCAAATAATTGTTGTTTTTGTGACTGATGCACCCACAAGTTTTTCACCAACCATTTAGCTTCTTTGGAACTCTGTTTTTGCCTTCTGTTGCTTTGAAAACTAATATATTAAAGTATTTATTGTCTGACCTGTTTCATAGCTGACACATACTGCTAATTGGCAGAATACTATTATTCACCTTTGCTACTGTATTTGTTAAGGTGATTTAGTTACTCATCAAATAATACAGAAACATCTGCCAAATAGAAAGTTTGACTTTACTGAAGAACTGAGGCAACTGAGATAACAAAAAGTAGCCATCCAAAGTGGTCCTGACTGTATACTATAAGAAGTTTGCATAGCATGTTATGTGATGTGCATACACTCCTTTAGAAAACCAATGAGAAAACAGAGATGTGCATAAGCAAGATTCAAAGCAAGGTCAAGAGATTTAGGACAGGCTGTTTTTGATGCTGGTCACACATAAAAATGTTAAACAAAGCAAGAGACAGGAGTTATTATATCTGTTCTAGACCATTCAGGTGCCATAAAAGTAAAATTATGACGAAACAATAATGAAAGGCCCTTGAAGTTAGTGTTGTTCAGCATGTCACGTATAGCACAATTGTTAAAATTCCTATTATTTTCCACATTTCCCATCTTTCATGATTTTAGCACAATCCTGTAAATTTGCAAAACCCAGGATAGAAAAATACAGAACAAACTCTAGTAACCACCCATGAAGAAAGGTGAACTTGATATCTGGCTCTGGACAAACCAGCAACCAGGTCACTGACCTTGGGAGGGTGACATCTGCTTACAGGATAATAATAGGATAATACAGGATAATATCAATATCAATTGGAGTTTTGGAGAGGGAGGAGGTTTACCATATTATAAAATAATAGTAGACACCATTCTGGTAACCAGACATCTGGCACATGAAAAGACAGCATACTCTAAAGTCAAAACTCCTTTTTCATGTGGTATTTCTGTACTTACTCCCTGTAAGTAGCAGAACAAAAAATTCTATGAAGAAAACAGAATAAATTTAACAAATATAAAAAATGTTCTTGAGCACTGCTGGGCAGAAACCTTAAAAAACAGGTAGCATCTGATGACCAGTTAAGGCTGCTGGTGAAACTTAGGCTTTGGTCCCAGGGAGTGGGGCATGTGTCTAGCTACGATAGGGAACATGTCCTCCCCCAAAAACAACTGAAGCACTGTGGAAAGAGAGCTGTGGGTTGTTCCCAGAAAGCTCCCTATATGTAAATTACGTCCTCCGTTACTTTCATCCAAGTCCGATAGTTGCTTATCCAAGTCCATTTGTCCTCCACTGTAAATGCACCGGGGTCACTAGTTCTGCCTGAGTTAACAGACAGGAATGCAGCTTCTTGCACAAGTGGACTTTTTTTTGAAGAAAGACATCTTACTTATACATAATAAGAATAAATGTGATAAAATTAAAAAAATCTGTGCCAAATAGTCCTTGGTAAACTATTGTCCTTTGGTTTTTGGTTACAAAATAAATATGTGAATGCAGGAGCAAAATGTGACAGATCTACTCTATTATCTTTCCCAAACATTAACTGGTACAAATTTGTGAAAGTGTTATTTTACCAACTTTAGCTGAGTATTTCAATTAATTGTGGCAAATGTTGTGTTTCATTCACCGTACCTATATTTACCTTTGAGATCCTGTTGCTATCCCAGGCTTGTGAGAATTGAGTTCAAGGTTTTAAAATGGAAAATAACAGGATATGCACAGATAGTGTCTGCATCTCTGAGGTGCAGAGATCAGGAAATAGAATCCAACAATCTACTCCAGTACCTGATATGCTAGGGTCCTTCAGAGTTTTCAGTGGACCTTTTCTCACTATTTTACTAAATGGTGCTGACATGGGGATATGAACTGTCTTAGGTGGAATGGTTGAGATGGTTCAGCAGGGTCACTCCTGTACCCCTTCGCTGGCCCACAGCTGCATGCTTTCACCATACTGTTGACATGTGGCAGTCACATGGACAGAGTAAGCGCACCTTATTGGTCTGCAGATACAATCCACAGATGAACCGGCTGAACTCAAATGGGGGGGGGGGTGCATATGATATACTGTTGCTGAGATAGTAGTCATATGGCATTTCCCAGAAAGCAGGAGCTATGGGATCCAGTGAAATGTCACCTTCGTTGTCATATAGATTTATACAAGTTTTAAATCTAGGAGTACATTTTTAAAGACTGATCAAAAATGAAGAAAAAAATTGTTGTAAAAATGAAAGTTATCATCATCACAGGAGCACTGGTCGGCACGAGCACTACTGAGATTCCATGTGCCATTCTGGCTACATAGAAGGTTTATGTTGAAATGTGGACTTTGAAGATCTGGTGGCATCTGGTGTAAACAACTGAACTATGAGCCAAAGCAGGCCATTTGTGTTGGTGCAGTACAAACACAGAGAACCTCAGGCCATCATCTGCCCTGGGTTAGACCTGCTGCAATACATTATACATTTGCAGGAAAAGTTGACTATAAAGGATTATTCATTTCTTTGATCAAAATGGGATGTGAGATTTTTCCACCCTGACATTTTTCTTATTATCTTTTTAACTTTAGCCTTTAAGATTTATTGTGACCTTCTGAGAACAGGCGAACTTCTCCCACATGATCAAGCCAAGGATTACTGTATTGGTGTAAAGGCTGCGATTATGTCTTTTTGGTTGGTGTGGAGATTCACTGCAGGTGGCAGGTATGTGTGTGTGAAAGGTGCTACAGATAACTTGGTCTCAGCTGGAGTTGGGGGTGATTTTCTTGTGCCATCCGGCATTGGATCTCCGAGTTTCTACACCAATCCACCAAAACCTTGACTTCTGACTGACGTGAATTTGTTGTACATGTTTCAGATGGAACAAGTAGTGGAATCATGCAGGGCTTTGGAGGGGCTATACATAGTCTAAAATGACATAAACAGGCCAAGCTGGGGCACAGCATTAATTCTGAGACCTTTAAGGTCTGAAGGGAGCAGTTCACAGGGTCAGCACAATTGACAGACTCACAGGTGTAAGAGACTCCATCAACTCTGTGTCTTCCTATGAAATAATCCATTGCAGACTTTCCAAGAACACCTGTCTCCAAAGGGAAAAATTCTATTTAGAGGATCCACAGATTCATTTGTGGTCATCCATGTCTGCAGTGCTCAGGCTTCCATTACTACGCAGCACTGAGTGTTACAATATAAAGCTGTCAGAGGCCCACATTTAGCCTGCAATGACACTGGGTTGTGAGGTTGCTCAAACTATGAAAATTTTTATTAAATACTTGCAATCAGTCTGTATCTTGCCAAAGTTAATACCTGTACTGATGCCATTGGTAAAATGTAACCTCAAAACTGGCAGGAGATGCAATCTACACTCCTGCCGGATTTTATTCTAATGGAGAATAGAAGTTGAACTAGGGGCTATCACTACTGAAAAACTAATTCTGCTTCTGGTTGGCTAGTCTGATCACTCCTGTCAGTAACAGTTTACTCTATACAAAACCATATAGCGCAGACACTGGCACTGAAGTAAATGCTTCAGGGTAAAAACTTCCACTTCCAGGCAGAGATACTAAACTCCAATATTGCATAACTGATATAGACTATGAACCATGATATTTCTCGAATAATCATGTACAAGAGATACTCTATATATGGACCGAGCAGTTAAAACTGGATCTAAGCCATAATTATTTCAATTTTTATGTAGACAGCGACAGTTACGTATATAAATTTAATCAATTTATAACTGATTATTTTTAAATAAAACTTGTGGATTTGACAGAAAGCATATTTACAGAAAGTAGCTAAGCCAAGATTTAAATGGATCACAGGACTGGAGGTTCGAGCTGACTCCCTCCTCCTCATTGTTAGATGGTAGAGGAGCTTAAACACAAAAGAATAGTATAACTGTAACACTATACTTGTACTTCAAACTACTATACCATTTCACAGAGCTCCTGTGACAGCCAGTCTCACACACCAATTATATTTAGCTCAGCCATTTAAGCCCATGGATCAGCATGGTGGGTGGTCGGGTGCGACAACTTTAAAGTTATCTTTCAGTAAATGCTACATATTGCAATTTAGTTACACTGACAGTGTTTCACCTCCCTGTCATTTGAATGGGCTATGAAATATAGGATGCAATAACATGTAAGATTATTTACACTATAGTTTATTTATTTGCTAATGGAAGGAACTGAGAATAAGATTATTTAAGTAACATCCAGTGGTTTGTGAATCTTCCTCGATACCTGGCCAAAGAAGTGCACTGGGACTTGTGCCATGATTGCAAAACACCCCTTAGCAAATTCATTGCAGTTCAGGTATTGCCCAACCGTCTGGGCTGCCAGGTTTTGCAACTCAGGTCAATAAATCAATTTTCTTTTGTCCAGGATCACTTCAGGAAAGAGTCACTACATAGACTCTCAGAGCACATGATGCAGCAGAAATTTCTATTTTGAATTCTTCATTATTAATTGACTAGGGGCCGGATGTTTCTGATGTGATCTGTTCTATTGCAAACATATTACAAAAGTATTAACTGAATTAGTTGCAAGGATTTTTCCTGAAATTTTTATGAGTTAAGGGTTGCCTTTCTCTTCTCCCGCTCTCATCTCCTGTGTCATCTGGATCCCCGGATGGCTCTTCTGTTACTTTTTCTCCATAGTATCTCCCTGCTCTGTTTACTTCCTCACTGACTTTGGGCTTAGATGGCCTGGGGGATGCAGTTCAGCCAGATTCTGCCTTCCTGCCAAGATGATGTTGCCCTGGAGGTGTTGAGCAAAAAACAGCCTTTTCCGTTTAGAGTAGCTGCTCAGCAGCTGCTTGGCCAGAAAGTCATTCCCAAAACTTTGTAGGAGGGAGGCCTGAACAACTTGGTGTCATGACAGCTGCACATGGCTACCAGGTCAGCTATTGAACCACTGATCATTATATTTCATATAAGCTATTTTTCATTACAGGTAAACCCCAATTTACATACTGAATTTGTTTCTGAAAACACTGCACACATGAAAATTGTGTATACTGGGATGCTATTTTACATTATTATAAATGGGAAAAATAATAACCCCAAACCTACTTTCCTAAATATGCCTAAAACACTGTAAAACACCTTGTAACATGTGCAACACTGCCCAATGCAACACAGCAACTATGTTGCACAAGAAGTTGCTTAGACTAAGTGAAGTGAACAATTTAAACTCAAAAACAAGACAAATAACTGTTAATATACTTCTGTGACTCACAGTTGACTGTGATTTGTGGGGGGTGACTTGCCTCATTCAATTCTTTTAATCACTTCAAATATTCATTTTTATCCTTTGTGCTTTTCATGCCTTATTACCTCCTTTTCAATTTTTTTAACAGGCTTTCTACCTTTTTGGCTCCATTTTGCCGGATTAAACTTTATTGAGAAAATTATAATGGAGACTCTGCAGAAACAGGTAGAAACTAATTGAACATAAGACAGGATATGAGCAAAGTATGTCCCTTACAGCTACGTGGCAAGGCAGTATGTCACAAAAATAGACTATTCACATGATACATGAATTTTTTGATTTCTTGCAGATAACTTCCTGGCACAGCATTATGGTTCTGAGTTATAGTGGGACACCTGTTGTGCAAACCAAAAATCTGGTATTAAGAGATTAGCTGCATTATAGTGAAATTGCATGCATAAACTGGGGATACTGAGATTTGCCTGTATTTTGTTTAAACACAGTGGCACAGTAGGTAGCAATGGGTTATCATAGCTCCTAGACTGTAGGTTCCAATATAGGTTTAAATGTGGCTCAGTCTTTTTTCAAAGTCATAGGTATACCCATGTTCATATGAGTTTTTATCAAGTGCCCTGGTTTCCTCCTGCAATGCAAAAATATGTGGTTATCAATAAGTGGTTATTGATAATGAATGAAAAGATATATTAGCTGAACCCTGTGGAAAAAACAGCATCAAAGCATGAGACTGCTATGTTGTTATAATTTTTGCCTTTCTGTCACCTTGTGCTGTCATAAGTTTTGTGAATTACCCTGAACATCTCATTCTGTGAGCAGTTATGACAATGAATAGAAGTACAATATGTTGAAGATTTTCAGTATGAGAAACCTATGCCTGCCACTTACACATGACCCACAGGTTACACTGTGTGCCAGTATACTCTTGTCCTGATGAGGTCACCTTCTTTTAGGTGTTGCAAAGCTGTCTTCACTGACTCTATGAGATAAACAGACCGAAGCATGTGTGACAAGAATGTAAAAGTTATCTAGCTAAAAATTAAATGACACTTTACAAACCATATGTGTGAATGCATATACATTATAAATAGCAGAATTGACTAAGCACTTGAAGAGATGATGTGCAGTCTTCCAGGATACTGTCACCACTGAAATTTGGATATTCCAGACTTTGCGAGTGCTGCTGTCCCGTGCCTGTCCTGCTGGAATACTGGGACCAGAGGTAGGAACACAAAGTCATTCAAAGAAACCTGCCACGCAGTAAACATTCCTTTTTTCTTTGTGTGGCCAAAATATATTTCTGTCAGTGTATTGTCCATCTACAATGATACCAGTAATGAGAGAGGACAGAAAGTCTAAGAGTTGTGGAAAATGAAACATTAAACTCACTCTTTCAGTTGCCCAAAACATACATACAATGCAAATCAAGTCCTGTGTTTACAAAACTCCACTACATGCATTCATTCAATCCAACAAAAGGTCTCAGTGTGATGAATCAGTCTCAGGTAACATAGATCTGAAGTCAGGAAGCACTCTTGCTTAAATACATCTAATGTGTGTGTTGAAAAAAGGGTTCTGTAAATGTGTTCATGCTTGTTAATGTCTGGGAAACAACTCTGGTGTTACTCTCCATCAGTTGTGTTTGTACCATTGAGTCCCACGCTGGAGAAACCACTGCTGAAGGATGACGTAGCAGTCTTGTCTTCAGACAACACCAAATTAGACTGGTACAGAAGGATGTCATACTACATTCCAGATTAAGGATGAACATGTTTCTATGTTTTTTGAGCCCGAAATACCTCCTAGGATGACTTGCAGCAGGCAGCACTACTGCCAAACATAACTTGAGCTGTACAGCTCAAATTCAGCTTAGTCAATGCACCGTTTGCATATTTGCCCCATGCTCATATGGATTTCCTCTCACAGTCCAACAACATCTGTTTCAGATGGATTGGTGACTCTAAATTGCCTGGAATGCAGTTATTTGAATAAATGTCTGTGTGTGTAGTTACCCTCCTGTCCTGTCTAGGGTAGAGCTTAGCCTTGAATTTCACCCTGAGTTTCCATTATAGGCTCTGGACTACTCACCTGGTTCACCAGTTAATAACAGTGGGTGTACATAAGTAGGTCTTCAGTTGAGAAAAGGAACTTTGCATATTTTTGGTGTCCAATTAAGATGTTAATAAATGTAAGCAATTTATGATATTTTTTACAGAAAATAAAATCTTTTTCCAACTAAAATACCCAAATTTAAAGAAGGTATATACAGAGTACAAACTCTTACATCCACATGCATACAAAAAACAGACATGGATATCTAGTAGAGGCAAATGAAGTGTATTTTAGTTAAGCTGGGTTTACAGAAATTACTATTAACTAAGTGATGAACAGAATTACGGTAATTAAATGCAAAAGCCACAATAATAACTGTACCACCATTAGACTCAGGTTGAAGGATATTTGAAGGGCTGTGTTTTCGGATCCACCTCAAAGCGTCTAAGGACATTACCCCTAGGAGTTATTTATTTTAAAAAAACAAAAGCATAACACACACTGCTTGATTTTAAGGCGGCATAGTGGCGCGGCCGTCTCACAGCATTTGAGTTACTGAGGAGTAGGTTAGAATCCAGCTCAGTATTTGTGGAATTCGCATGTTCTCCTGAAGTCCATGTGGGTTTCCTGCACGTGCTCCGGTTTCCTCCCACAGTTCAAAAACATAAGATTCACGTTCACTGGTCAGTCTAAATGGCAAATTTTATGTGCGTGTGGTCACCCTGCGAAGTACTGGCGTCCGGTCGTGTGGGTAGTTTCATTTCCTAGCGGCCAGTGACTGCGGGATAGGCTCCGGACCGCCGTGACCCTGATGTCACAGTTGTTCGTGGAGGGATGCTGGATATTACACCACTGTGTCACGTGTATTTCGTCGCATAAGGAAGGATAGCCCTGCTTATCACATTTTACTTCATGTACTAAGCATGACACGTTAAAAACCTTTTTCAACTTAAAAAGATTATATGTATCTCCTGACCTAATAACAGAGGTTAACGTCACTTTCTAAGTCATTTTTTATCTTTATTTGCCTTCGCGGCCAATAACAGTTTCACAAAGTCTCGTGCAATGATAAAAAAGTAACCTTTGCTTGTCAATAACAGCTGTTTGGAGCAATAAAAGAAACAGCGTGTGCCAGTATAGTTCCGTGCACCTCGCGGCCCGAATTTAAAGTTTGATTCGTGAAAGAGAGATTTTTCTTCTTCTCTTCTTAGTCGATCAGCCAAAACCTGAAGCGCCGCTGAACCCAAGCGAACCAGGACTGTCACGTGACGGCGCGTGGCCCACACTGCAGGTGCTCTCCCATTGGTACCACGCCTGTACCGGTCGCGGTGATTGGTCGCCGCAGCCGGTTCACGTGAACGTAATTTGATATTCGAACGCCCGGTTCGCACCCGGTTCTGGTGGAGCGCAGCTGTGATGGGTCGTGCAGCCCGAGTGTGTGCGAGCGGAGTGGGTTTGCAGCGTTCACTGAAGTCCGTCTGTTCCTTCAGCACGGTGGTGTCACATGAACTGCAGTAGGTAAGTGAGAAGGCGTAAAACCCGTCGTAGCTTCCTCTCCTCCACGCAGGCATTCGTGCGCAAAATACCATCTCGGTTTTAGTTCTCCTTTTCAACATCTCGATTTGCTTCTTAAACCTTGCTACCGATTCTCTTGGGTGTATGCGTTCAAAATGATGTAAACGCGTCAAAAAGTATTTGGCATTGTTTTATTACTGGGGTGGTGGGGTGATCTCGGGCTCCGACCCGTTTTCACTCGTTTGGGTCTAAATTATTGCGTTCAGTCAATCCAACAAAAAATCGTAATGCGATGAATCGGGGTGCCTGTATTTATTTAGCCGATGCTTTTTTTCCCCACGTGATCTATGTTGTTGTATATAACTCCGCACTAACTTACCTATTGATCCAGCCGGGTATTGATACAGTATAAAATCATAGTTACTGCTTGTGCAGGGGAACTACAGCAGGAGTGAGATTCGAACCCGAAACTGTCCGATTATATAGCAAAAGTAAACCCAGGACTTTCTGAAAGAAGTAGCTTAAAATCCGCGTGCGCTGATCGTGCAAGCAGAGCTGAGCCCACATAAAGAGCTGCGTCGCTGGTGCCGCTGGGGAAGCCGGAACTTTGCGCAGTTCGCCAAACCAGGAAGGAAAGGCAGCAAATGCACGTCCAGAACAATGAAATGGACTGCCAGAGGTAAAGCTTGTTTTTTTCCCCTCATTTTTAATAACATTTAGAAGTGCAGGACTGATTTATGTGATGCATTGTTCTTGGCAACCTCCTCTCACGCCGAAGATAACGGTGGGTTGCAGTAATCCATCCCCCACAGGTTAACTTTATTTCAGAACAGTAGAGACGTATTTGTGAAAGTTTTGCATACAATTTTAGCGAGCCGGCTAATGTTTCTCGTGCAATATTTTAGACGTGCGCCTATTATTTGTGAATCGATTTTGTAAATGTTGAGACGAAACTTCTACATGGTTTACCAAGTAAAAGAAGGAAAAAACCGTGTGAGCCTGTGAAAAGAGGATTTGGCGTGTGAGTTTTAAATTGCCCACAGTTGGGGCACATTGTGCAGTTGGGCTGAAATCTACCTTCAGGTTTCAAACGGGCGATTCCAGCAGTTCGGTGAGTCCAGCTGATGCAACTGCTGGCATGGCTGCGTGTGTTTATTTGTTCTTTATCTGACTCTGCTTGTCCAACAAACAGAGCTATTTTCAGCGTGGACTCCGCGATTTTTATCATTGACCTGAAAGTGTAGTAATATGGCAAACGAGAGACCAGCAGCTTTGCGAAGGTTGACCTCGGACTCGTTCGGTCTCGTCACACTGTGTAACTGCATTTTAAATCCGCAGTCGAAAGTTTGCTGTGAATGTGGCGCTGCTCGGATAGTCGACAGCGGTTGTTTTAAGATCACGCGGTAAAATACATCTTAGATTTGCTACGACACTTTTACATTAGGAACAGCAACCGATAGGCAAACGGCAGCCTGTTTATGAATGTTGAACAACCTTGGGATTTAAGAAGAATGCAAACAGTATTTGAGCTCTTCCGCGTCTCTACGTAGGCTGCTGCAGAAAGTGAAAAATCTAACATGCTGTTATATCTCAAAGTCATGGTGGTGTTTTGTACTGGTTATTTTTTACACCATCCTGAGCAGGTGACGACTGCCCGCTCACACTCACACCCTGCGACAGTCTAGGGCATAAAACGGATCACTGGGCTGAAGCGATGCGAACAAATGTGAGGTTCTTGACTAAGCCGACAAAACGGAAAGGTAGGACTAACAGACTTGTGAAGACATTGAGCTCATTGGAAGGAAAGATCTGACTTCTCCACAATGCACTAACTCCACCTTTTAATGACTTTTATACTGTTTTCAGATTGGATGTCACTCTGTCTTGAGTCTTGTAAAGAGCAGTTTCCTTTATTCTAACAGCGCATTCTGTATCGTAGTTCAATAGCTAAGGATCCGGAGGCTCTATAGTTGAATTTAGGCTGCAACAGAAGTTTTTCCTTTGACTGGAACATGTTTCCCATATTTTGCTTATGATAAGGACTTGGTAGAGTGAAAGGAAAAGCTTTTTGGAAAAGATAAGACTGCTTTTACTGCAACTTACTGCTTACAGTTTATCACTATGGAGAAGAATCAGCATTATCTTTTGAACATGTCTGTGACCAACAGGAATTCCTTTCAAATAACATTTAAGGCATATATGCAACATAGTTTTAATGGATAAAATGACAGAATTAACATTGTACAACAGGTCACATGGGGTATCTGTGTTCTTTCACCCACATCCACTTTCGCTTAGCTGTTTGAAGGCATTACAGTGTTGCATTTCTCATCCACAGCCTGTTCAGCTTACTTCCTCACAGTTCAGCAATGCCTGTGGAGTTTGCCATGCCGATGTACCTTGCAAGGGACAACTTCCGCTGCAGGAGGACGCCTAGACTGCTGAAGCCCCTACGACCATGCCTGCATCCTTGTTCAAACCTTCGTCTGAACCCGCAGTCTCCACACCAGCAGACCGGCAGTAACAAAGAGCCTGGGAAGATCAAAAAACAGGTTTCCTTTGCTGACCATAAGGGCCAGGCATTAACCATGGTTAAAGTCTTCTCTGAGTCTGATGACCCCGATATCCCACTTAGTATCCAGGAGCTCTTCAGCTCTGTAGCCGACCTCTCCATCAGTGAGAACAAGCTAGTTCTAGACTTTTCCCAGCCATCAGCTGACTATCCAGAGTTCCGTAAACGGCTGGACAACGAGTGTGTTTGTCTGGAGCACTGCATGCTGAAGGAAAGGGTGTTGGCTGGCACGATCAAGGTCAAGAATCTGGCTTTCAGGAAGTCTGTTAAGGTACGCATAACATTTGACACTTGGAAGAGCTACACAGACATGGAGTGCCAATATATGTGGGACACCTACACTGGGTCTGACCGTGACACCTTTTCCTTTGAGCTGAGCCTCCCAGAGCAAGTTCCTCCTCATGAGCGCATTGAGTTTGCAATCTTTTACGAGGTCGAAGGCCATACTTACTGGGACAGCAATCGGGGCAAGAACTACAGGTTGGTTCAGTCGGTGCTGAAGAATGGCCCCCATAGTAGTTCTCCAATGAAGGACCTCTGCAATCTGGGTGTCCACATCGACCGATATGGCAGCCCACGATGTGCCCATGGGATTTTTCCTGAGTGGCCAAGTTACGCTGGCTATGAGGAGATTGGACCCTACTACTGATGCCTCAAGCTGAAACCAGATTTAAACACTGGTAGAAACTCAGGGCTTTGTTACTGCTCCCGAGATGATCACGATGACGCAAGAATGTGAGAATCATGGAGAGCAGGGAAGACTCAAAGGTGTGCTGGGCTAGATGCTAAAGTCATATCGAATATATTTGCCTCTGTCAGCAGTGTCAAGCTTATAGCTGGGTTTGCCAGAATCTTGCAGGAGTGGACAAAAAGTGACCTTTTGTGATCTGAAAATTCACTGTAGAAACTTTGACTTATGTCAGTTTGGCTTTGGAATCTAAAGATAGTATAAAATGATCCCAGCTGATGAAAACTTGCTACTACATCTCAAATTTGGGAGTGATGTTTACTGTTCTCTCACTCTCTGTGGATCAGTTGCTCATAAAGGCAGAAGACTGACATTGCATGTCAGTGATATCAAGATATGGAAGACTAGATGGGGTACTATGTATTCCTCTATAATGAAATAAATATGTAGACCAAGTTTTTCAGTCTTGCTCAAGATGACATCCTTTACTAGTGTCTGAATAGAAAATCAGCAATTGACTGAACACAAAGATAAGGAAGTAATCGCCTATCAGACAGCTATTTTCTCTACGTGTGTGTGTGTGTGTACGTGCGTGCGTGATATAAAAGGGATGGTGGCTCTGTGCTGACATGACAGGAAACCACACTTGACTGTGCTACTAGAACCTGACTGGTGAAGCTTAAGAACAAAACAGCACATCCAGGGTAACTGGAGTTATGACTAAAAGAGAACTAGTTCTGAGAACAAAATAGCTGTTAGACTTTCTTGGACTGACCCGTTTGTCTCAGAATCATATCTGTACTTTGCTTTGGATGAGATCATGTCAGAATGGTAAGAAGTCTCTTTTTTTGGCATTTATCTCATTTCCTGAGATTTCACATTTACAGTTGGTCATGCCCTGCAGTTTTATTAATGTGAATTCAGGCTGTACAACCCAACCCCTTCAAAATATGAGATCAGGCCAATGCAAGATAAACGGGTCTTTTTGTTGTCACTGAACATCATCATATTGAGCTGCTGTGTTGTCAGTTTGTCTTTTTGCTGGTACGCTTTATGGCTCTTTCTAAACCAAAGTCCTGTCATCTTGCCACCACAAAAATGCCCAGCTCCTTCATTCTATCCTTTCTGCTTGGTGGCCTGTGACTGTATTATAGCTGTAAGTATAAGGGTTTAGCCACAATGACTGCTCCACTGTATGCCATTTTGCAGTCTGCCTATCCTGCTCTCCATCCATCTGCACTTTACTATGGATTATGGAAATGAGGGTGAATGTGAAAGTGCAAAGGTGCCGTTGGGGTACACTTACATTCCACAGCCCCAAAAATGTCCATGGAAGTTGTGCTCCACTCTGCCAGATATGAAAAAAGAATGTTAATGTTTTCTTTTTTTAATTGTGTAGCCTTTTAAAAAATGCTATTTGTACATTTCACATGTTTCCAGAAGGTTCATCTTTTGGCCTTATGGCATGGTTTTAACTATATAATTTAAATAATGGACTACAATGTATTTATGGAAAGATTTACTGTGTTGTAATTTTGTATTTTCCAACCCTACTCTTTGTTCCTTGGGGAAATGTAAGAATATGTTGGATCCAATGTACTTCTAAGAATGCTTTCAGATGCTTTAATTTTATAGTAAAAGAAAATGGACATGGTGTGTACTAATGGTTCTTTTTCTAGAGAATAAATAGATTCTGTTGCACTTTAAATGGGCCATGTTGCCATTTTCAGATATGGAATTTACACTCACAGTTAATATGTAAATAATAAATGGAAAGCAGTTCCCAGAAACTGTTCAGAATGGGTTCACATTGTGGATAGACCTGTGTTGAAGTTTGACTGTAAATAGTTCAGTGACTTGTTCTGGAAACAGATGGGAGGCAGGGATGTTTTTGGACAGTTTCACCATGGAATTTCACTAAATATTTCTTGTATGAACTGGTTTGAATATTTTGTGGTCATCTCCAGTTCTTGACTCTAAAGAATAAAGTCCCTGTATTAGACATGTATTCTGTGCATTTTGTCTCAAACCTGTTAAGGATGGCAAAACTGCATACTAAAATATTTGTATGGTTAGCAATGAAGATGAAAGCTGAAATGACCACCTCTTGCAGTATGCAGCCGGGATGACTAGTGTGCTTTTTAATGTGAATATACCATGGGTGTGAATGGTGACTTTTAATGCAAAAATCTAACTTGCATAATAAAGATGTAGAAACGTCAATGTTTCATTCCTCCTGATTCCATCTTCCTTTGTTTCTTCTGGCTAACAAAACTGGAACTTCTTGTCTTGCAGTGCTGCGTCTGTGTTGGAACATACTCATAAAATGACTGCTCAAGTCTGCATTTATATTTTCTTGTTCTGCTAAATTGTGTGCTAGTGTTGATGTGCAGATTAATTTTTGCATACATGTTTGCAGAAATTAAATTGTGCAATTACTTATCTTGAACCAACTTCTTTATCATGAGTTTTTCTGAACCTTCTTCCTTTTTTGCCACATTTGTTATTGGGTTAAGACCTCTGTTACAGGACAACATTTTCCTGGGTAACTTTTGCTAAAATGCATTGTTTTGGATGGTTAAACAGTATTAATAGCTGTTGCTTAATCTGAGGTTTTTACAATACACTAGATTTTTGTTATGAATGTAGAATTTTTAACTGTGCTTTCACTTTTCTATTTTCAATAATTTGTAGAATAAATGACTTGTATTTTTGCACAGAGCTGTTGGCTGTAAAACATACTAACGGTAAAGGACTGGCATTGTTCAATATGCCTTCCACAATCCTTACACAGTGCAGTCTCTGTTTCAGCACAGGATATTGGTGAGCACAGAGGCTTCTAGAAGAACAGATTTTGACAGTGTTCCAGCACAGAGATGTGATAAGGAAGGTTTGGGTGAAGTAATGTCACAAGCTAATAAAAGAAAATGAGCAATTTAGGAAGTACCGATGGCAAAAATGGCAGATAAGCAGCAAACGGGGAGCATGGAGTAGGTAAGAGCAAGTACCTGAACATAAGGTCTCCATGAGAACTGTAGAGAGCAGAGTGTCACCTTGATCTATGAAGTTTACAATATGCTGCCTAGTCCTTCCCACCAGTATAGCTGGGGATAGATTGCTTTATGGCCATGGATGTTTTGCTCATAGGAGCACTTAGTGATGGTTGCTATTGTTGGGCACCATGACCAGGTGCACAGCACAGTAGCACAATCTTTCAGTGTGAAGAGGGGATACAACAGCTCCTGCTAGCTTGCTAAGGAGGTTGTAGGATTCGTATGAAGATGAAAGAGTGAAGTCGGTATTTAATGTGAGGTCAGTGCTTCTGGTGTTGAGGAGACTCTGGAAAATGATCACTGACTAAGGGAGGGCAGCTCACCTATTCAGCCACTATCAGAAAGACATCTTAATAAAATTAATAATACATCTTAATAAAATTGCAGGTCACACATATCATTGGCTTCTATGCAAGTTATGCAGTTGGAGCCTAGCAGTGCCTTGGTAAGAGAGGATGGAAGAAGCTCTTGAAAGAAGGATGACAAGGTATGAGGAACTGGTGGAGCCGTGTCTGTCAAAAGCCTGGAGGGTGAGATGTGTGTCCACTGAAGTAGAGTACAAGAGCTTCGCAGCAAAGTCTTCTTAAGTCTATAGAATTTTGGGTATTTCTGGAAGCCAAACAAAGGCTATGAGTTATTCCTGAGGCTGCAGAGAGGGCATCACTTTATTCAGCTTTCACTGTCCTACACAATGTTGTCTTTAGCAGTATAACCTTTCTTAGCTTCTACTATTGGTACTATTTTTGTATACATACGATGCCCAGGAGGAGTGGGCAGCCACTGTCACATGGACCCTCAGAGGTTTATTTTTCTCCCTTGCCTTATTCTGGTCGGGAGTTTTTTGTTTTCTTTTCTTCAGTTGCCAACATGCTTACTGTATTACACATCAACCCAGTATAGTTGCTCTTATTAAATGCATAATGCATAACCTTTATCTATAGCTTCACTATAAACCTGTTTTTCTGTTCTCTTGTCTTAATCTGCTGTTCAGCACTATAAGTCACTGTGTGAGAAGAAATGTTCTGTAAAAAGATTGAATTGAATAGATTGCAGTGGATCAGGAGGCATGAACTGTGGGTTCCCTGGAGCACTACCTGGATGCAGGCTGGGGTCTGATCTGATCAACTCTGGGCATAATGCCTCAGTGAAGGAATCTGATGCTGGAAGACTTCAAACACTCCATGGTTACATCAGAAGACGTGTGATATACAACAAATACATTTCTCACACATGTTCTCCCTGTGTTGAGCTGTTTCCTCCAAAACCAGATGCTCTGGTTTCTTCCCATAGACCACAGAAGTGTGTTTCATAGGGATGGGTGACAGAATTGCCCATTATGTGTGAATGAGTGTGTGGCTATCCTGTAATGCCCTGACAATTCACTCAGTGTTTACGCTGCCTGCTCTAGCACTATGCTTCTGAGATGGGCTCCAAATTGCTGTGAGCCTGATTTAGGTTAAGGAGTTATTGATAGCAAGTGAGTAAAAGTGTCTAAATATCCAATTATAATATTATTGGCTATCATGTTAGCACAGGTTAATAACAATGAATAGTGTGGGGTGTACCTTAGCTGTAGAAAACTGAAACGCTCCATTGGACAAGTAGTTGGTTTAAATGGAATAAAAAATAAGTCCTGCACACATTGTTTCCTATTATAACACTATCTGAGTTTTTTTTACATTGTAACCCGAAAATAAAACGAGGGGTTGTTTTTGTTACTAAGCTTTTATTCATTGAGACTCAGTGAAATATCTGACCTTGGATTTCCTAAGTGAGTATATACTGACTTCTGGGCCCAGTTGTGTTCGTGATTGAGAACCCTGTGTATATAAATAAATAAAAGCCTTATTTTCTAAATTAAAGACATTATGAAACCTTTCTATTTCCATAGCCCCTCTCTGCTGCTATTCATGTTTCTAAATAGTCTCGTCTCAATGTAATACTTGTGTGTTACTTGGTACCTCCCTGGAGCTACTGGACTGATAAAAATGTATTCCACAAAGTCGTGAAATGAACAAAGCCCTCTTCTTGACAAAGCGTTGACTAATGAATTTGAAATAAAATATGTTCTTTCAAGCCACACGTAAAATATATATAACACTTTTATTCATATTCATACATTCATTGCAGTGCTCTTCTATGTTACGTCATGCTAGATAATTTAATGTTTACTTCTCTGTGGGCAGGGTTTTACCTTTCTGTTGCCCAATAAACATCCTGGAAAGTGAAAATTTTGCACATCACAAGAGAAGCACACATTTACAGTTGACCGATGGACACACCTGCTCTGTCACAAACAATTCATTAATAAATGAGTGAGTTGAAGCTCAAGTGTGAAATAGACTCATAGCTTGAATGGGATGCTGGTGCTATACCCTTTCCCATGTGATTCACACCATGGTCATCTTTTTGACTGGGAAACTGGGCCAAGGCACAGCACAATGTCCAACTGAATGTCCTAAACTAGAATGCACACGAAGTTTGGTGCATATACATTGTGTACTGTAGTATAGGTGACTGACATACAAGTGAGAAGTAAAACTGGAGCTGGTTCCAAAGTATTATTTAATTTAAGTTGACCTTGGCTGTTGAAACAGTGAATTTTCCAGCAAAACAATTCAGTTTGGTTCAACTCAGTTCATTTCAGTTTATTTGTGTAAGGTGTTCTTCCTTCCATGCTACCACAGTGTGCCTAACATGATCCAAAAAGCATAAAAAGTACAGAGAAATGGAACAAGTAGCCCTGGTAATAATAGAACAGAACAGTTTGTTTCCTAATGCACCAGTATCATATATTTGCTGATATTTGTTAACAGTAATCGTGTTGTAAAAACCCAAATTAATCTAGAACAATGTTTAATTAAAACCATTTAATTAAAAACCCTGTTTGGGTCATTTAGCAACAGGTAGCATAATGATCAGGACTGTCTTATTCTCCTTTATTATCTGGAAGTTCTTGGTTCAAATCCTTCTCCTGCTGTAGTACCCTCACACAAAGCACTTACCCTGAAATGACGCAGTAAGAAAACCCTACTGTACATGACTCCAACATTGTAAGTGGCCTTGGAAAAAATCCTAAATGAACACTGAGGATGGTGGCAGTGCAGTAAGTTGCACCTCTGCCTTGGACCTCCTGGGCTGTAGGGTTGGATGTGGGTTCAAATATGGCTGAGTCTGAAGTTTAGGTGTTCTACCTGTATATTTACGGGAGGTGGATAGGTGACTCTAAACTGCCTGTTGTGTGTGTGTGTGTGTGTGTGTGTGTGTGTGTGTGTGTGTGANGAGTCTGAAGTTTAGGTGTTCTACCTGTATATTTACGGGAGGTGGATAGGTGACTCTAAACTGCCTGTTGTGTGTGTGTGTGTGTGTGTGTGTGTGTGAGAGAGAGAGAGACTGGATGCACAATGTGACTCCAATGCTCTAGGTGGCGCAAGCTTTACTTCTCAGACGCCTTCAGTTACCCGGAAGTATATTCGCGATCCATATTGTGTTTATAATTCAAACGCATGTACTCTTATATATTGTCCTAAAGTTGTGGTCTCTTTATATAATCATGCAGTCGTTTTAAGTGAAATATCTCCTCTCTCACTGTGTTCTTTGCCATTTTAGCGGGTCGATTGTCAGTGCACATATGGCAGTTTAAACCGATGGGACTGAACGAAGGTAAAAGAGAGGGCGGGAAGAGCTAACAAAACGGTAGCACCAGCTAGTGACTGCTTTTCATGCCTTTTGGTGGAACAAGAATTGAATAAGAATCTTATACTTATGAAGGACCAAAAAGAAAATTTTTGCATCAAGGACGCCAACATGAAGTCGAGTGCTGAGCCCGAGAAAGAAGAGAACTGTCAGGCAAGTAGTGACTTGTGGTGTCGTCTCGTGCTCTTTATGGGTATTTCTTTGTAAAGTTAAGCTAGTTTGAAAATGACTTATTTTATATATAACAGTAACAGTTATTTCTATACACACATATATACAAACCCCATTTCTGGAAAAGTTGAAACATTTTGTAAAATGCAATAAAAACAAAAATTTGTGATTTGTTAATTCTCTTGAACCTTATTTTAACTGACAAAAGTACAAACAAATGACTTTTAATGTTTTGTCTGACCAACTTGATTGTACTTTGTAGAATTTTATGCCTGCAACACACTCAAAAAAAAGTTGGGACAGGGGCAAAATAAGAGTCAAAGGTTAATAGAATATTCAAGTTAAAGCATTTTGAAACATTCCACAATAAGCAGGTGAATTAGTAACAGGTGAGGGCATCATGACTGGGTAAAAAAGGAGCATCCACCAGCGGTTCAGTCTTTGCAAGCAAAGATGGGTCGTGGCTAACCACTTTGTGCCAAACTTTCTGAGAGAATTGTCAAACAGTTTAAAAAGAACATTTCTCAATGCAAGATTATGCAGAATTTAGGTCTTTCACTATCTACCATACATAATATTGTGAAAAGATTCAGGGAATCTGGAGAAATCTCAGTCCTTGTACGGCAAGGCCGGAAACCACCGTTGAATGTGCATGACCTTTGAGCCCTCAGACAGCATTGCATGACAGACCATCATGCTACTGTGATAAATATAGCCATGTGGGCTCGGGAGTACTTTGGAAAACCGTTGTCACTTAACACAGTATGCCACTGCATCAAGAAATGCAACTTGAAATTCTATTACATAAAGAGAAAGCCAAGTTCTGCCAAGTTCTCTGGGCCTGAGTTCATTTCAGATGGTCTGGAGGACAGTGGAAATATGTGCTGTGGTCAGATGAGTCCTCATTTCAGCTTGTTTTCGGGAAAAACAGACGTTGAGTTCTCCGTGTCAGAGACGAAAGGGACCATCCAGACTGTTATCAGTGAAAGGTGCAAAAGTCCGTGGTTATTTCAGCAAGACAATGCCAGGCCTCATTCTACACGTGCTACAACAGTGTGGCTTCATAGACACAGAGTGCGTATGCCTGGACTGGCCTGCCTGCAGTCTAGATGAAAATGTATGGTGCATCATGAAGAGGAGAATCGGACAACAGTGACCACGGACTGTTGAACAGCTGAAGTCTTGTATCAAGCAAGAATGGGGAAAAGTTCCACTTGCAAAACTCCAACAATTAGTATCCTCAGTTTCCAAATGATTAAAAAGCGTAATTAAAAGGAAAGGTGATGTAACACAGTGGTAAACGTGCCTCTGTCCCAACTTTTCCGGAAATGGGGTTTGTATAAGTGTGTGGGTGTGTGTGTTTCGCGCTCTCTCTCTCCCTCTCGCTCTCTCACACACACAGTGTTTCTCAGCAGTATTTGTTTAAATAAATAAATTTGCATTTTTAGATGCAACAACTGGTTTTTGCGAAGCAGTTTTAGTTTCTTTGCTTAACGTATTTTAACTGTCTTACTGGATTTGGTAATAGCGTAAGTTGTAACAGAAGACCTGTTTTTTTTTTTTTTTTAAATCTCAGGAATGTCAACAACTATAGAATTGACAGGCTTGGCCACTGTGTTTTATTGACCCTCCCCAGGTCAAGCCCTGCAGCCAAAAGTCTGGCCCTGAAGGTGACCGTGAAACTCCCAGCCCATCAGACAGGGGCGAGTTCAGTGACCCAGTCTATAAAGAGATCGCTTTAGCCAACGGCCACATCAACCGTATGACAAAGGATGAGCTCCGGAGCAAGTTGTCTGAGTTGAAACTAGATACTAGGTAAGACAGGCAGTGAGTGCTTCACACTTTTACCCCAGTTCAGGAACCTGTTCCCATGCAGCCTGTGGTGCATGGAATGGCCTCTTCATATGTTAAAGTGAGGAGTTGGAGAACAGGAAGAGTGTTGTTTGAGGAAAAGTTCCTAATTTTATTTGTAACTCAAATGTATGAAAACACTTTACATAATTATTCTTTGTTGCTGGTAGACAGTTCATTTTAAGGTCTGCCTTGCAAGTTTGTTTAAATTTTCAGAGGTGTACAGCAAAAAAACCTGGTGTTTTTCCTGGTCTTTGTGTATGATGCAGCTGAGTGTGTAAGGTAGTGTGATTCAGAACTTGCAGATTAAAAATGTTGTAGTACAGTCACTGTTGTACTTAAATGAGTTTTGACCTTAATTGTAGAGACTATTTATCTTTACATGTGTTGAAAGTGTACAGTCTTTAGGTTAGATCTACTAGTTATGATCTAACTATATTTATTGCTGTTTTTGCTGGCTTAGGGGTGTGAAGGATGTCCTAAAGAAGCGGTTAAAGACCTACTACAAGAAGCAAAAGCTGCTGCATTCGGCAGTGGCAAGTGGAGCAACAGACACATACTATGACTACATCTGCGTGGTGGATTTTGAAGCAACCTGTGAGGAGAACAACCCCCCTAATTTCCTGCATGAGATCATTGAGTTTCCCATGGTGCTGATCAACACGCGCACAATGGAGATTGTGAGTCTTGGTGGTGCAAGTTCTGCAGGATGTTCTATTTTCAAGATATGTATTCTTGCATTAGGTGACTGAATAGAGCAATACTATCAAACTCAGGCTCCAAAGTTCTTTGTTAATTGCCTAACCTGGGTCATTGTCATTGGGTCATATGTAATAACATGAGGGGAATATGAAAATTGCAAAACAATATAAAAAAATAAAACAAGTATTCAGATTTAAATTGGCTTATACAAACACCCCACTGGAATTAATTTTGAGAGTTTCACAATTCCATAGTTCTCAGTTCGCTTCAAAAAGTAGGAAGATGATGGTGGAATAATTTAAAAAAAAAAAAAAACTCAAGATTAAAAAGAATCACACTACAGCCTCAGTGAGAGGTGCTTAAAATCTGCTTGTTCCTTTTAAATGAGAAGAAATGCATCATAAGCCAAAATAGGGACATTAATGAAACATGTTATAAAGTCAAATTCTTGTAACTCAAATGGGTGTCACTGGGAATGGCAGTGTTATTATTTTATTATTTGCTGAATTACTATGTAATGAAGCCTGATTAGCTTTTTCCACAGTTTCCATATTGTTTTTAGCCTTACTTTGAGTCCTTACTTTTAGTTCTTAATGTAATATTGATGTTGTTAAGTCTTCTTAACTGTGATTTAGAAAAAGTTGGGTACATTCAAACAAAGCATGCGTTCTGTTCAGTGATGTAAATTCTCTTGATTGGTTGTGTGTGAGATGTACTCTGTTGCTCAATGCAGGGTGACATTTTGCCCTGGAACAAACACAGATATCTATTTTTAGATTTGCTGTCCTTTGTAGCCATACAGAACAGGACATGCAAAACAGACATCACCTTTCATACTGACTCTGTGTCCTGGCCAATTTTAGATGCCTTCAATATTGCTTTTTTTTTTTTTCTTCAGGAAGATACGTTCCAGGAGTATGTGCGACCAGAGCTGAACACGCAGTTATCTGATTTCTGCATACAGTTGACTGGAATATCCCAGGTTGCATTGTGCTCTTTGTCACTTTGTTACTAAGCAACTACTGCAACATCAGTACCATGGGCAGGATTAAAGACTAGTTATCAAAATTTTACATGTATGCAATATACAGTACTGTGCAAAAGTCTTAGGCATGCAACTTCAATGTTCAATGTCAGGGGGGTTTCTGATTGGTCCCAAATTCATTCTGCAGCTTGGGAATGACCTCAAACACCCAATCTCAGTCANCTTCAATGTCTGTTGAGAAGTACAGGTAGATTCTTATCTACCATCAGGGAGGTTTCTGGTTGGTCCCAAATTCATTCTGCAGCCTGAGAATGACCTCAAACACCCAATCTCAGTCATACAGAACTATCTTCAGCAAAAAGAAGGAATCCTGCAACAGAGGATATGGTCCCCACAGAGCCCTGATCTCAACATGATCAAATCAGTCTGGGAGGGGAGGACATGCAGAGACAGTCAAAGTCTGCAGAAGAACCGCAGCCAGTTCCTCAAAATGTTTGGAAGAACCTACCAGCCTCTACCTTAAACTGCATGCAAGTTTGCATAAGAGAATTGATGCTGTTTTAAAGGCAAAGGGTTGGTCACACTAAATATTGATTTGGTTGAGGTTTTTTTATCTAATGCACTTTTTAGAAGGTTTATTGATTAATAAGTATTCATGGCATTATTTCTGGAACCATCCATAGCTTTATAGAATTTTTCCCCACAGGTGCCTAAGACTTTTGCACAGTACTATACTTGGCCAATTACAGTCAATGTTTTTCTCAACATGCAGTAAGAGAACAAATAAATACACAAAAATCGTTTGTCCACGTCCTTGTATTTCAATTGCACAAGTGTCTTGTCCAGGACATAGCCTGCCTTACACCTTGTGCTTGTGGAATAGGCTCCAGACCTATGTGAAGCTGCACTGGACACGTGATTAATAATAGATGGAGGGATTATGACAGCTTGCGTTATGAAAATGAAATTTATTTGTTTATTTTTTAGGAAATGGTAAATAAAGCAGATGTTTTCCCTGATGTTCTTCGGAGAGTTGTATCATGGCTTCAGGAGAAGGAACTGGGAACAAAGTACAAATATGCTGTCCTCACAGATGGGTATGAACAAACAAAGTCTGCTCCTGGCTGGTATATTTTCAGAGCTCAACAATAGTGTTTTAATGTTCCCATCATTTGTATAGCTTGCAGGTTTCTTAGTAAAACTGCATTTTGCAAATGTAGTGTTTTTAAAAATATTGCCAAAAATCAGTAACGTCTTCATTTTCTTGCGATGATTGACTTTCCTCTGTCTCTCAATAGGTCATGGGACATGAGCAAATTCCTGAACATACAATGTCATGTGAGCCAAATCCGGTATCCCCAGTTTGCCAAGAAGTGGATCAACATCCGCAAGTCATATGGGAACTTCTACAAGGTAGTCTCTCCGCTTAGTTTTAGCCACATTCTCTAATCATTTTTAGAACATTTCTAGAAACGTTCATTCTCTAATCAATCGTTCTCTAATCATTGAGGTTTGCAAGTGTTTTTCAATTTTCTGTAAGAGAGAATTAAATGGGTTAAAGGATTTAAGACCCCTAGTTTTAGCTTTGCCTTGACAGACATATTCTTTGCAATCACAGATCCTATGTCACCACAGCAGAATGCTCCAGTTTTCTCTCCTTGTTTTATTTTGCTCTCCTCAGTTGTTAGCTGGCTTATCTAATCATTTAACTATATCTGTTCTTTAACAATGGAATATCTTTTGTGCTACCCCTTGGAACTTTGAATGCTTTGAGCGCTATGTAAAAACAGATTGAATTGAATCTCGTCACTGTTAAATGATTTGGTTGTCTATCTGATTTCTACCCCCCCTAACCCTGACTGACCCAGGTTCCCAGGATGCAGACCAAGCTGAGCAGCATGTTGGAGAACTTGGGCTTACAATATGAAGGCCGCCCTCACTGTGGCCTTGATGATGCACGCAACATTGCACGCATAGCCCTGCGAATGCTACAGGATGGCTGCCAGCTGCGGGTCAATGAGCGTATGCATGCAGGCCAGTTGCTCAGTGTACCTAGCACTGCTCCTGTTGAGGGAGCACCACCTCCATTTAATCCATGCAGCAGGAAATAGCCATGCCCATTGCCATTCCTGCCAGAATCTGCTTTAACCGAATCAGGGACTGAAAATTTATGCCTTAAGCAATAAAGATTTTCTTCTCCACATGTTTGTGATCACTCCCCTGCCCAAGACTGTCCTGAGAACTTGCGCTGCACAGGTATAAAGAATATATCATTGTCAAAATGCATGACAGAGCTGGACAGAGCCTAACCTTAGATCAAAAGTATTACATTTTAATGATTGTTTATAATGCTGTTAGCCAATTGGCTGCAAAACTCAACAAATGGATCAGAAGCAATTTCATTTGAAAATGAGCTTTTTGTATAAAAGACCATTCACTGCTGCCAGTTTTTCTTGTTTTCAAAACAGTAAAAAAGTTTTTAAGTGTACTCGTCTTTCACATCTTGTATCAGTAGTGAGATGCCAGCAACTGTGACTTTATACCAGCTAAAGTATGAATAGGTTGGAAGACCCCTCTGTAGGTGTTATTCCTTGCATTTTGTGTACCTTAACTACTGGGCCAAATACTGAGGTACTATGTTTTCACATCCTTAGCAATTCATGATTTCTGGTGGAAACGACAGGCTCAGCTTCCAGGTGACACAGTATGTGAACCTCTCATCTTTTGTTCGAAGAGCAGTGTTTTCCAAAAGGTTTGCAACTGGAGCAAAACAGGTTTCTGTCTCCTGTCAAAATAATCAGATATGTTATGAAAGTGTAACCTAGAAACCTAAATGCAGAACCTGGAAAACAATGTTTTATATCCATGAAAGTAAAGTAGTGGCAAAGAAACTCCAAGGATACCCTGAAAAAAAACAGCCCATAGCGCTCAACAAGAGGCACACGATAATCTATTTTTGTATGGAACTGTGGATAATAAAACATTTAGGCGACACCACCCGTGTAAAAGAGTTAATGTTACGTGGACAATATGTAGCAGGAACAAGGTTAAACTCAGTGGTCTATAGATGATGGCTGGTTGAATCCGACTCATGGGCAGGATGTGAACAACTCAGTCATGTTCTGTGTCTACCACCAGTCAGTTCGGTAGTTTACTATTTATCAGGGATGATTTCTATTTTCTAGGTTGAAACAGCAGTAAAGTTTGCAACAGTCCTGGACTTTGATCTACTCTATCTTTCAAAATGTATGTGAGCTGTCTACAGTGTGTTATATTTAAACTTTATTATATAAAGAGTCTGAGCCAAATGTTTTTTTCATTATTTTAAAGGTTGAAAATTGTAGTTAAAAGAGGAAGTCTTCTAAATTACAAAACAGGAGTTAGTGCCATCTTAACCAATAAAAAGATCTTGCACTATCTACCACAGGAAGTAGCAGATAAATTTATACCATTTTGTACAACTTTTTATGTATGACTAAAATGTCTGACTGCAGCGAACACCAAAAGAGAAAACAAACAACTAGCTTCTTTTGAGGTATTGAACAGATAATATTTTACATATTTTCCTTCGTATGGTGATATAACAGCTATATGTAGGTAGACATCTGGTGTCTGGTGAAAACCCATTTGTAATTAATAGGATGGCTTGTTCACATTGAGTTACCATAAAACATAGAATCATATGTGCTCATCCAAACATGTCACACTGTATGGTTCTGAGTGTTTTGTCCCGTATTACTCATCAAGGCGTTTTGGGTATTTCAGAATACATTCAAATACTGGACATGTCTGTAAGTGCACCGTACAGCAATTGCTGTACGTGTATTGGTGCAATTGCCACACAGCCAGCTGAATTTTTTGAAAGAAAGGCAAGAGATGACATGCAATCCAAGAGCTTATGGAAGCCAATTTCTGTGAACCATGAGGTGAAGACCCGAGTCCACCTGCAGTTTCACAAAATAGTTATCCTTCGCAATCCAAGTCTAATCCATTTCTGAAAATGTTATAAACAAAAAAATCAGATTATTGAAAGTCTGTTTTACATAATTTTATTATATTTAATATGATAATATGTCCCTAGCCCATCCCAAAGCTCCAAATGACTTTACTAAAACATCACTAAAACACTCAAACACCTGTATAACCCTGTATCAACCTTGGATTTGCTCAAGACATAAAGCAGTTAGTTTTATTTAGAAAGGTTCATTATTTGCGATAAACTACTGCATGATCCAAAGCGACACAGGACTGAAGAGAGGCAGCTGGAGGTCTACGTTTGTGCCGAACGTGGCCTTTTGCAGGACACTTTTGGGGTACGAGGGAACCCAGCGGCCCCTGCTGGACTGAAACCAAACACCACAGTTTAACGTCCCCTCGTACCCGGAATGAGTATTAAACATAATTATTAATATATAGCATAGGGTTTTTATATATATACTATAATATATACTATACTATCAGTATTAAGTACATATGTAGCTAAATATTTAATTTAATACTGTAGGGGATGTAGTCGCTTTGCTTTTCTACAATACAGGCTTTTCTTCCCATTTTAACTTGCTTTTCAGTTTTCTTCATAACCTTTTTTTCTAACTTTTTAACAGCAATTTTGCAACATTTCACAGATTATATGTGATGAAAGCGCTGCGTGAAAGCAACAACGTGAAGCAGAGACACGAGACTCACACAAGGCAACTGAGAGCATATGTACGCCAACTACAGTACACTGTTCACACTCACACACTCCAGTGGTGCAATTTTCACACTTTTTCAGAGGCCTGTTGGATTAAATGTGCCTTTTAAAGAAAAACAGTCCAGATAGCTAATTTATGGTATTAAAAAGAGTCAAGAGTAGTTACAGCAAAAAAGCTGACATCTGACAGTCAGATAGCAGAGGATGATTGTATTCTTCTCAGCAACACCTTTAAAATGAAACATGACAAGTACAAAATGTGCCTCAGCATGCTTATTATAATCTATTTATTCATTTTCAAGCCATTTATTCCAGAGAGGGTCATAGGGGCAGCAGGATGAGCTGGGCAGACCATATTTCTCTTTCCACAGCTGTAGTCTCCAATTCATGAGGGATCTCTGCATTTTCCCAGCCTAGGTTGGAGATGTAATGTTGAGCGTGTCCTGGGTCTGCTCAGGGTCCTCCTTCCACTGACATGTGCCTGATAAACCTCCCACTGGAGACACTCGGTGGGGCAATTTTTAAATAGATGTCCAAACCACCTTAAGTGATTTTGAGGAGTAGTGAGTTTACTCTTGAAGTAGAAATTTCTTTCCATAGAGCCTACCAGGTTTCTATTATTACCCACATATACCTTGAAATCTCCCATGAGCACTGTATGATCCATTGATGGTAACGTGTCTAGCACTGCATCCATTGTCTCTAGGATGACTCAATATTCTGCACAACTGCAACCCAACTCCATCTATCCACCCACTCATCCATCTATCTCTCCACCCACCCATCCATCCATCCATCCATCCATCAGAGTTTTCTTGTGTAGGCTGTAGGCTCACGAGGGCATCTCTTGTGTCCGCTGGCACAGTTCCCACTGTACAGCTTCCACTGAATATCCCTACACCTGCTGGTGACCTCTCACATGTGGTGACTCCTGAGAAGGAGAGAGATCTTTTCTGATTAAGATATCCAGTTCCAGATCAAGCACTATGTGAGGATGTAAGGCCTACTATGCAGGTGAATTCTGTTTTACGCTCTTAATCTGTTTCTGAAAATGCTGTGCAAACCAAAATTGCATATACTGAGAGCTGCTTTGCATTATTTTAAATGGGAAAAAATAATGATGTATTCTCAGCTCATCTGAAAACCCCAAACCAACTTTCCCAAATGTCACGAAAACACTGTAAATTACCGTGCAGTACACACAGTATCAGGCTACGCAGCATACAATCATGCAGCCTTACTACCCACTTCCTTTTCATAAACTTTCACAAACTCCTTTTTGGCCATGTTTTGCAGGATCACACTTTATGTGATTAAAGGGAAGAACAATCTACTGCACCACACATAAACTTAGAATTTCTTAAATTTCTTACAGGCTTCTTCCCCACTAATCCATGTCCCAGAGAAACAGTGTTATTCATTCTGTGGCCAGTTTCCATTACACTGGTGTATTCTATCTAATTTGTCCCATCTTCCCAAGGGTTGTGTCTCATATGTCCCTGTTATCCAACAGGCCTTGCAATGAAAACACTTCACCTTGCAAATGATAAACCCTTAAGGTGGCATTATGTAGTCTTCTTGGGTTGAGTCTGGTTCAGATATATGAGACACCCACTCACTGACAAGCATACACCATCCCCAGGCCTGTCCCTGGCAGTGGGTCAGATTAACCCAAATCCCGGCAATGAACTCCATCTATCCACCCACTCATCCATCTATCTCTCCACCCACCCAGCCATCCATCCATCCATCCATCAATCGCCAACAGCCAGTTGTCTACAGCAGAGTCTTAGTGGTTTGGACCCTAACTCACAAACATTCCAGGTCATTGTCAGGCAATTACATATTTATTCACTCACAACTCACACATACATAGACACACTACTGGTAATTTAGAGTTTCCAGTTTACCTGAGACCAGTAGTGTTGCTAGTAGTATGAATGGTGGAGATGATTCTATGGGCCAACACCTGGACAGGGTCCACAAAATGCTTGTTTATTCTATTTAAAACTGTTGGGCAGAGCAGTGGTGTACCAAAGGTTTTTGGCACCTCCGCTTAATACACTTTCCAGAAAGACTGATTTATAGTAATACACGTGTACCACCAAATCTAATGAGTGTTAATAATGAGCAAAAAAAAAATCTTTAAATTTTTATGCAAATTTTATCCTAAATAATATATGTCATTTTAAAAATATTACTTACTAGGGATTACACATACCACTGACAATAATTTAATTAAATTACCTGTTTTGGTTCTGTGTATAATGGTATTATTAATGTACAATGTACAGTCTGTTTTAGTGGGGAAAACTAGGACTGGACCTACGTGTTCAGTTATACAGCATATCCGGTTAATCATAGTTGCGTTTTACACGTCAGACATTATCAGCTACAACAAACAATGTATGTACACAATCTTGTATACACAGTGTTATTTGTTATTATTATTATTATATAGTACTGTATTATTTATCTACATGTGATGTGTTTAGAATTTGCTATTTCTTTGCTGCATTAGATGTTTGCGTCCGATAACAATTGCCTTGTTTGAAGTTTGTCTCTCATTGTCACACCCCCTGTTCCGCCTGCTGTTCCATCCGACTCCATGATCGCCGGCACCTGCTCCTTGTTTCCCCTAGCAGGGTATAAGACCTATGTAGCCAGTGTGAAGCATTGCCCATGTTACTACTGAGTGTACCCAGCATCTCTCCTGTTAGTCTTTCTGGTGTTCGCCCTTCGATCTAGCCCGACCACTTCTTGTACTCCGTTGACTTCTGGATCTGACCTTTGCCTGTGTGTTGACCGTGATTCTGGAACTTTTCTCAACAATAAACCTCCTTCGCTAACTCACGCCTGCTTCCTGCCAACGGCGTCACGCTCATCACACCACAGTTCATAAACTGATAGCAAAATGGTTTTCTTCACTTTTTTCGTTTTGTTATGTTGCAGTGTTGTGCTAAAATTGATTAAATTCATTTTTCGCACATAAATCTACACTCAATACCCCGTAATATTAAAGTGAAAACAGGATGTTAAAATGGTCATCAAATTTATTAAAAATAAAAAACTGAAATACCACATTGACATAAGTATTCAGGGGCTGCAGGACTGGAAAAAAATTCCACTAAAGCAAATTATTCACTTATCATCCAGTTATCCAAAATGTTGCCCCTTTGAAATGAATGGGACCAAAGCAGGACCATGGAGACAGTATCCATTTAAGTGAATTATCCACTTTTTTGGTATCCACTTAGGTGGACTTGACTGTAGTAGCAGAATTGCCTTCCTGCTTGAGATTTCAGCTTTCTATTATATATGTACATCCACAGTCAACATATACATAATGTAACACAATTCCTGTCCAGGCTACACTTAATACATGTACACTAGTCCAGGCAGCAGCACTTTTATGTTGGCATTATCTCCACCCTGTGGGCGCTATACAAACATGACTGCACTCAGAACACCCTCAATGATGATTTTATTTGTTTTAGTAACCCAAATACTCCTTTTTGTGGACTTTTTAAAAACTCCCTGTATTTCTTTAGAGCCCTGGCACCCCCTTTCTGCCTGATACCCTGGGAGGACCCCCCAGCCCAACCCTTAGTACACCACTAAGGCAGAGTTATATTTTTTCAGTGGGCTCAGAATTCGTGGCTATACCCCTGCCCGACACAGGTGATGTTAGGCTCAGGAAGGAAACCCACGTGAACACAGAGACAACATATAAAACTCCATTTTGATTGTCTTGGATTCACACTGATGGTCCCACCCAAAGCCCAGATATTATGAGGCACCAGTGCTGCCTTCTCTGAACCTGAAATGACAGCATTTGATTAAGACTGGATGTGAGTGAAATGACAGACACACCTATTAGACCAGGTGACGACGTGGGACGCGGAACTAGCGCTGAATCGGTCTTCCCCGCGTCACCCGGTCTTCCGCTCTGGGAGCCCCGTGAAAGTGAAGTACAGCGTATCGTCCACTGTGTGGCGCCAAACTCACCTTTCCACACAAAGGACCTTTTGAAAGCTTTTGAACTGCCGCGGGGATCGTTTACAATAAAATGTGTCCACATTAGTCTCGTGCTTTGCCCCACAAGTCTACCCGTATATGGAACATATAATCGGAGCCACTGACTTCTTTTTCCCAGAATTACTGCGGCAGTGTTTTCATTTACTCATATGACGCTTATTTTCCATTTTGCTCTTTTCGGCACATTTTGAACACCTGCATGTATTATCTGGGCTGAGTTATGAAAATATGAGGAACTGAAATGTAAGAAGCACGTCGAAAAAGCAAAGAGCCAGAGCTTGTGGCATATGAGCATCTTTCTCCGTCAAGGGGTATGAAAGTTTAAATGATCTATAGCTTTTTTAATTAAAGCGCCTGCCATTTGTTTCGTTCTGCTATCGTGTGTGTGTGTGTGCGTGTGTGTGTGTGTCCGTCGCTCCAGGAAGGTGGGCTCTCCGTCCTGACGCAGTGTGTCCTGGGCGTTGCTGCGACTCCTCTCACGCCGATTCGCAGCGACTGCAGACACACGGAGCGGCGCAGTCGGGAGACGCAGACACGGGCGGCCGATGGGCGTTGTTCCACCGTATCGTGGCTGCTAAAAGCTCGCAGCGTTTGGATGTCGTGGTACCGAAGGACGCGCTGGCGGAGTTGGGAGAACCGCCTGCTTCTGGGAGCGAACCGTCCCGGCTTTTAACGCGGACTCATTCTGTGTGTCGCTGTTGTGTTCCATGGCGCAGACGGAGAGGATGCGCAGAGAGCCGCGCGTCCATCGCTGCCCTCTTCCTGCGTTTTTAAATCCACACGTCTCTTTGGCCTTGGACAGCTGTGCTGATGTTACAGATGCTGCTGATGTTGACTCCGTGAGAGCTGTGGTGCAGAGCAGGGCTATTGGTGAGGCTCGGGAGAAGACCACCATGCTGGCAGGGTAACAGATGATCACGCTCCATGAAAACAAGGAGGAGGGGGCTCCCTGCAGCAGCATGGCCGACAAGGAGAACAATCTGAAGACGGCCAGGCTGTGGAGGGATGCAGCCCTTCGTTCCAGGAAGCTCAGGAGCAACCTGCGACAGCTCACGCTTAGCACCAAAGACAGTCAGGAGATCACCCTGCCTGAGAACGTGGCTGAGATTGAGGTACTCAACCTGGGCAACAACTCTCTCCGGGAGCTGCCCGTGGGGTTGGCCGCTGCTCTAGCTAACCTGCACGTCCTCGTCCTCCGGAGGAACCGCTTTGAGGTGGTTCCACAAGCCATCCTTCAGATGACCCACCTGGTGGAGCTCGACCTCAGCCACAACTGCCTGACTGGGCTCCCTGAGGATGTGGCCTTCCCTGGGGGGCTGAAGAAGCTCTGTGTCAGCCACAACAAGCTGCACAGCTTGTGTCCGCGGATTGCTGACCTGCAACACTTGGAGGAGCTGGATGTGAGCTTCAATGAGCTGCTGGGGCTCCCCTCAGCCCTTGCCCAGCTGCAGCGACTTCGCACGCTGGATGTGGATCACAATAAGCTCAGTCACTTCCCCCTGGAAGTTCTGGCCCTGGGTGACCTGGAGGAGCTGGACTGCTCTGGGAACAGGCTGGGAGGGCTTCCCAGTGATATTGCTGCAATGCGCTCCATCAAGATCCTGTGGCTGAGTGGAACACAGGTTGCATCACTACCTGAGGACTTCTGCCGCCTGGAAAACCTGGAGAGCCTGATGTTGGATGGGAATCTACTCACCACCCTGCCTCAATCTTTCAGCAGGATGCAGAGACTCAAAATGCTCAACCTCTCATCAAACACCTTTGAAGAGTTCCCCCACACCATTCTTGAGATTGCAGGCCTCGAAGAGCTCTACTTGAGTAGAAATAAACTAACCTTTGTTCCAGAAGAGATAGGTCAGTTGTCCAAGCTTGCCAATTTGTGGTTGGACAATAACAGAATTACGTATCTGCCTGACTCCATTGTGGAGCTAGCACAACTGGAAGAACTAGTTTTACAGGGTAACCAAATTGCTATTCTTCCGGACAACTTTGGAAAGCTTGCCAGGGTTAATATTTGGAAGGTGAAGGATAACCCTCTCATCCAGCCTCCTTATGAGGTGTGCATGAAGGGCATCCCATACATAGCAGCCTATCAGAAGGAGCTTGCACACTCACAACCAGCTGTGAAGCCCAGGCTAAAGTTAGTGCTGATGGGACAGATGAAAGCAGGTAAAACCAGGCTGAAACAGTGCCTCTTGAACAAACCACAGGATGACTGCACTGCTGTGGGAAATGAAGGGATTGATGTTACTAACTGGGTGGCAGATGCCGATCGAAGTCTTACATTTATCGTGTATGATTTATCAGGGAGGCAGAACTATGACCTCATCAAGCCCTTTTTTCTCTCACCTGGTGCTCTGTACATCCTGGTGGTGAATTTGAAGTCATACACACCCAAGAGCTTTTATACCCATGTGGGTTGTTTCCTGCATATGCTGGGTGCAAAAGTGCCCCATGCGGTGGTGTGTGTTGTAGGGACTCACGCAGACCAGTGCCGCGACGTTGAGGTAGAGGAAAAGTGCTTGGACATTCATCGGCAGATTGCTCTGCAGGAACGGCGGGATACCAATTTCCTGCGGGGCCTTGCCCTCCAGGTTGATCAGGCCCTGGAACAAGGCTTCAACATCAGGATGTCCAGCCCCCAAGTACTCTTCTATGGAGTATCAGATAAGAACCTAAGGCGCAAGAAGGCCCAGCTACAGTACCTACTAAATCACCGACTGCAGATCCTGTCCCCTGTCTTGCGTGTCAGCTGTGTGGGAACGCTGAGAAACATTGGGCGGCTGAAGGAGAAGCTCATGTCTGTGGCAGACCACAGGGAGATTTTCCCCAACCTGCACCGTGTGTTGCCCAGGTCTTGGCAGATGCTTGAAGAGCTGCATTTCAAGCCCCAGGAGCTGTGGCTGTCATGGTGGGACTCAGCAAGACTGGGCCTGCAGGCAGGGCTCACAGAGGACCGGCTGCAGAGTGCACTAAGCTACTTGCACGAGAGTGGCAAGCTGCTTTATTTTGAAGACAGCCCCACACTCAAGGAATATGTCTTCCACAATCTGCCCCAATTCATTTCCATCCTTAATGTGTTCTTCCAGAGGGACCCATCAGCACTGCTGGAGAGACTGCTGGCTGAAAGTGGTGAAGTTGCAGGGGATCAGCTGCAGCACCATGTGGAGAGCTTTCTGCTGCATGGCCTGCTGCCTTCGCATGTCATCCGCATGCTCCTGCAGCCCCTGGTCCAGACCCAACAGGACTTGCATCTCATTCTAGAGCTACTAGAGAAGATGGGAGTGTGCTATTGTGTCAATAAGCCACGGAGTCGGCCACTCAATGGTGCCACCATCTGGTACAAATTCCCCAGCTATGTGAGCAATGAGGAGCCTCATGCAGAGGCCTGGGTGAATGGGGGTCTAGGTGCAACAGGCCAGTTGCTGTCTGTGGAGCAGTTGCAGGTGGAGTACAGCTTTCCATCTCTGCTCCCGCCAGGGCTTTTTGCACGTTACAGTGTGCAGATAAACAGCCATGTGGTTCAGCGTTCTGACGGCCGCCATCATGTTTTTGCCTATCGTGGCAAGGTGCCTGTGGTGGTCACCCACCGACCTTCACGCTGCCAAAAGCAGGCTGACACCCTATCCATCGCCAGTCATGCTTCTCTGCCCAACATCTGGACAGCCTGGCAGGCCATCACTCCCCTTGTGGAGGAGCTGAATGTCCTGCTGCAGGAGTGGCCGGGCCTCTACTATTCTGTGCACATCTTGTGCTCCAAGTGCCTGAAAAGAAGATCACCTAACCCACACACTTTCCCAGGTGAGTGTCTCCCTGTTGTTTACCACAGTACAGAAACTGTTTCAGTACTTCAATAATGTTGTTCCAGTGGTGCAATTGCTGATATTCTTAAAAAATAGATTTTTTTCTTGACAGGAAGGTGTATCTGGGGATATCCTGATCAGTCACGTGACTTACATTGGCAAAAAAAATTACAGAAAAATAGGGGCTTTCAAACTGGATTTCCTTGAAAGGAAATGCAGGCTCTAACAATGGATCTGTTTCCTCAAGGGTGGGGAGGTTATAACAATGTGTATGTGACCTATTTAGCATTTGGAAGAAAACAGAGAAACATCCCTTGTGGGTGTCAGAAATGACCTCACTGATGTTAGACTGTCGAGAAGAGCCTTGAGACTTGATCGCATCATGAAATATCTGTCGGTGTCAAAATGTATGGCTGTAAGCTATCTGCATTGCTCTGTATGAGTGCATTAGCTTATAGTGTAGATACTGTAATAGGGATGACATCCTGAGGATCTACCCTGAAAGCTTTGCTGTCGAATCCGATTAGTTTTACAGAACAACAGTTGATAGACAGCATGACATTTTTATCCAGGCTGCTGTGGATTTCATCATAAGATGGGTGGGCAGACATTTACAGAGACAACACTAATGTATGCTGGCATACATAAGGCCTTTTAAGTGCGTGTATGATGGGTGCATATGATGATGTCTTTGCTCATTTGGGTGTTTACATTCCTGTATACGTTTGTGTGCATGTATTTATGTCTGTAGATGATAACCTTGTATCTTTACTGTTGTCACTGTGCTCAGATGGGAAGCTTAGTGTTGTCATGGAAACTGCCTCTTAGGAAGGGTGTGGTAAAGCATTAGCATTTCTTACCATGCACAGTATTTAGTGTTGTCCAAAATGCTGTACAGCATCTGCTATAAGGCTAGGAGTCCAAGGTCTGTCTCCAAACAATGTTCATTTATTTAAAATATTTTTTCCAGCAGATATAAGAGTGTTCAGTGGAAATTCTGAATGAGGTCAGGTTCAGCAGAGGATGGAAACTAAACAAAGGCTGGTGGAGATGATGACTGCGAGGTCCCTTGGGAGCTTGAAGCTCCACCTAGACATACAAATTGGCTCAGACCTCACTCTCCTTCCCAGTGAGAGTGCACGGGAACGTTTCCCTTGGCAAACACGATGGTTGCCTCAGCAACATAACATTTTTTGATCCTGGGATTATAGATAAGATGCAGGCAGTTACAGTTTTCTCTAAACTTCAGTAGAGACACAGTTGGCATAAGAAACAGGTCGATCGTGAACAGAGGGCTGCAGGAAACTAGCTAAGTGGGGCATTTCCAGTCAAATATGCCTTGATTTTCTTTGGCTTGCAGATGGTCAACAGTAAATAAAGGAAAACTCCACTGTTTATGTTTAAATTGCCTTCTTGGCATCCAGCATCTGGGTTTTCCATCTAAGGATAAAGATGAGGAAAAAAGAAGCTTAGTATTTTGGATGATATGTTGAACAAAGGTATGTCTGGTGAGGTAACTGCTGAAGAGAGCTCAGCAATCTGGTTGTCACCAGCAGTGGACTCCTGCTGTCATTCCTTCGACTGAGCCATGAGAGCTCAGACCTATAATCCCTGCAGAAAAATCTTACAACAAACCACTGTTAGGTTGGACTGGCAGGGCCTGTACATGTGACTTTAATGTAAGAACTGACTGGTGCTGTGGCCATTTGAACTGAACATTTTCCAATGCTGACCAGTGCCCTGTCATCTCTCTTATAGTAGTCAGGTCTCAAACTCAGTGAGGACAGTGTTTTTGGTATAGAAACTCAACTTTAGCTGACTCTGTGTTCATGTACACAAGAAAAGAACTATAGCATGATGCTCTTTGTAAATCCACAGAGGTGGCATTTAGAAAGCGGATAAGTGGTGGATAATCCCAATGTTGCCAGTCTGTTGCATAAGACAACAGTGAGAGTATGTGTGTTCATGTGTTTGTCTGGGTGTATTTGGAGCTGAAAACTGGGTTTGCTGTGAGCAATGTACCATGAAACAGCTTTCTGCCTCAGTGACTTGGGTGTGGTCACGTCCCCTTTGTCCATCCTGCTCCCTTCTCCCTTCTCCCACCTCAGAGTTAACTTGAACCCACACCTCTCCAGGCCCTCTGTGTCCTCTTCACATCCCTGGTCTGGTCTGATGTTGTACTCTGGATAAATTCTGAAGAAGCAGACAGCAAGCTGCATCTGTCAGGGGTGGCAACAGTAACATATAAGTTTGTGAGTGTGTTCAAAAAATCAGACCAGTGCCAGGGAGCTATACTCAAAATATGCCATATTCCTCAGTTCTGGTGAACAGCAGCAGGAGTGAAGAAGATCTTTCACAGTGTAATACCCTGGCTTGGACACTGCCCAAGGACAATGTGGCGAGACAGGCAGAGAAATACATCTCACCTGAACGTGACTGGAACAAAGCCTGCCACTATCTGTTCCTCCCCTTACACTCCTGTCTGTAGCATCCAACCTGATGCCTGCATGTGAGACGGTAATCCTAGTCATGTCCCTGAGTTGCAGAGAAATCTTTTAGGTCAAACTGGCTTGTTCTAGCTATGTCCTCCAGAGCCATATGCCTCTTGCAAAGGCTGTGTTACTGTTGGTGGCCATGATGTGCCTGACCATGGCTTTGTAGCATCTGGGAAACCTATATACATTTTTCTTTAGGTCCTATGGAACAAGAGTTCCATAGGAAACTTGGCGGTCATGTTCAAAGAACATTTTTAATGTTTACAGTCAAAATAAAGACATCAAAGTGTAAAGTTCAGACTGAGGTATGATTTTGATGAGGCTTTTCTTTTTGCCTGGAGTTTACTTGTTAATGCTGTGTCAGCTGAGAGCATCTTGTGTTGTATGTTCGTCACAAGTATTCATGAGCATTTTCTTAGGAAAAGTGGTTTATGTGTCTGTTTTTCTTTGCTATGAGGTGCCTCTGTGTTACTGTAGACAAAATTAAGATAAATGGTATATTAACCAAATGATATGGTATCATATTAACCAAAATGATAATATATTAATTGCATAGTCAACTAAATGGCTGCATTAAAATTTCTCCTTACAGGAAACTATTTTAAATTATATCATGTATTTATAAAAAGCTGGAAACCATTGTTTTTTCTATTGGTGCACGAAAGACGTGTTTCACAAACGAGTTATACCTTTGGTTGTTGAGAAGAATCCATTTGAAAAGGACATTAACTTGTGATAATCATGTACTATTTGCCAATAAACAAATTTATTATATGGCACTTTTCTGCTCAGACAGGAAAGCATGGCCTTTGTACTGGGAAATACATTTTGGATTTTTCTATCCAAAATCCTAATGATCATAGAATGAGGACAAGATGGTGGAAAAGATTTCCTGTTATGCAAGTGAGGAATATTTGCAGACGTGTATCATACTGGGTTCCCCTCCAGAGCAACGAGAACGTGACACCAGAGGCCTGTCTCCCAGCTTGAGTGGCAGGGCTCCAGCTGGCTTGAGCTCAAAGGAGACCCTCTCTTTACTTATTGGACCAAAATAAATGACCTTGTGCTTAAATTGCTTCTCCATAGTCAGGAAACTGTGGATGTGTGTTCACTGTTTCACAGTGATGATGCACTAATAGACAGTTCTAACACTGACTGCAGTGTAATTTCTGTGAAAGGGGCCAATTACTTAGGTGATGGATGCTATTGTAATTCCACCCCATGTATATGCAAATATATTAATGATGTTTGCAGTAAGAAAGACATCTTAAATGAGTATTATAAAGCAAATGTGCATTTATATATGACTCACCCCATGACATTTTATTCTTACACAACAGAGGCCTAAACCTTTGTCTTACAGGAACTTAAAAGGAATGTGACCCCATTGCTAGGGGAAGGTCTTTTGTGGTCTGTGTCAGAGGTTGGAGGTCAGAATCTAGGGGTCAAAACTCAGCCCTGAGCTCCAGTTTCAGTGACCCCACACCTTGTTTGCTTCCCACTGTGGGAGAGACATCCTGTTGTGGGAGGAGCTTGACACTCCAGGGGACCCCCCCCCCTCGAAATGACATGGACTTCAGTGACAGGAGCAGCTGTCATATAAGCAAGGCAGGGCCTACAGGGTCCATGCCTTAGGGAGATGTAATGATGGTTATAGTTTTTCTGTAAACACATGTTTTTTGTGGAAACCATTATGTCACATTTGTTATGATGCTGATTTGTTTTTTTATTTATGGTCATAAAACTTTTACGTTCACTCACTCTATTGTTAACCACTTGCCCTAGACAGGGTTGCAAGCAGCCTAGTGTCTATTCTGGAAGCATAGAGTGCTAGGCTAGGTAGCGTACTGCCAAGAGGGGCTGCCAATGGTAGGGCATTGAAAGGAAGGCACACACAGTTGCTCATAAATGCACACATCATAGGCAATTTAGCCACCAGTCCTGCTAAAAAAACACATCTTAGGATAGTGGGAGGAAACTGGAACAACCAGAAGAAACCTCTGTAAACATGGACACAGACTCCACCCATCTTTACTGAAAACAACTGTAATAAATATAATAATAATAATAGGTTGTGTATCGGTTTTAACAGCACCCTCAGATATTTAGATACTCCCTCAGAAATGAGTCTCGGTTTCACTGTTGTGTTTAACTGTGCTTGGTTGGGAATTTGATAGCAAGTTTGACCCCTGCAGAGCCTTAATGAAGGACCTCATCTGATGTCCCCACACATATGTTCTGCTACGATTTTTACAATTCCACCTTTTTTTAAACCTTGCAAGTCATTCATAATGAGTGCATAGTATTTTAGCGAGAATTGTTTTCTTCACTTTGTTCCTAGTTCCCAGTTCATTGTTCCTACTCAATTCTGAAGCAATGTCAGTTTGTGGCTGCTGTTCTGATGCTTCCAGGAAGCAGTTCTGTTTCCCACAGACTCCAGGGTTCAGCCTTCTCATTTGCCATTGCCAAATGAGCACATGACAACGCCTCTTGGCAAGATGTTTTGCTCTCAGCAGGTGAGGAAAGCAAACGTTGGCATTCAGCAAAGGTCTGAAAAAAGGGTCATTATCCTCCACACCCTCCACCCACGCATTACAAACAAACACAGACATATGCCCACACACACACACACACACACACACACACACACACACACTCCCTACTTTCCCATATTTGATGGGGCTCAAAGTGAGTAATGTGTGTAACGTCTGCTGCAGATGACAGACAAGCGCAATGTCTTTGCTAACCGCAGTGTGTGGAATGTGCAACTGTTTGCCTACAGAGTTGGTGTTTTTCTCAACACTGTGTGAACTAGCATGTGGCTTGCCCCTGCTAATATCCCTCTGGTTTGCTTTGCCCAACTATTTTTTATTTTCTTAATTAAAAGCTTATTTGTTTAACAAACTCTTTGGTTCACAATGACTTTACTATTGAATCTCTTGAGTTTGGTCTACTCTGTGAACCTAAAGCTAAATCTGAAGTATCTGTTTTGTCAACCACTGCACGACCAGTGCAAATCCAAAAATCTGCAGGCTTAAGTCTTCCATCTGTTACAGAAAAAGATATCTTAAACCCTCAGCCATGAACAGACAAGTTCTCCCACCAATTCTTTTTAATCTTGTTAACACTGGGTGGTGTTGAGGCTGATGAGCTGCCTTTATAGTTTGTGAGCTTGTAAACCTGATTTTAAAGTCATAAGTCACTGTTAATGGGTTATACAGCAATTGTGTGAGTATAGTGGACGTCTACATGTTACTTATAAAACAGCTTCCTAGTTGACCACAATTCTGAGCTTTAGCAGCTGGTTTGTGCTGAATGGTAGAGTCTGGACACAGTCTCACCAGTTGTTGTTATCTTGCCACATAGGGAGCGTAGACTATGCCAGTGTTGACATTTGACTGTGTGTGCCTTCTAATTCTTCTTGGTGGGCCTTGATCAGGATTTGGACAAGGATGGTGGTGTTGTCAGTTTTCACCTTGGGGTCATTTCATTCCAGCCAGTGAATCCCCCATTCTAGCGCACGAAACCCGTCAGGATTGCTCCAGGTAGGAGTTAACCATTCCCTGAGTTGATGACACAGTCCTGTTTGAGGAAACACATTCCTTAAAGGCAAACATTTACTCATTTGGTTTCTCCTGATAAAGGATAGGTGGCACTTCTTAGCTCACCTAATCACGCATGAAGTGTCCAAATGTTCCTTCCTGGATTAAATTCCTTCCACACGATTAAGTCAATTTCTAAATCATTTGGGTAATTCCATTATATTGATGTAACTCTCAACAGGTCTTAGTATTATAGCTGTGGGCAGAGAATATAGGTAGAATGTGGAATCTGGTTCAAACTGATTAAAATTTTCAAAATATTTACATGAGAAAGTAATTTTTGGATTAAGACCCAACAATTTAAGAATTGCCTTGATCTTCATTCCCAAGGAGAAGTGAAGAAAGGCTTTACAGCTCTGAATTTGACCTGGAGGTCAGGCACGGCAAGCAAGTTTTTGGAGGGAGTTAGCAGTCTCTTATATTGCTCTGATTATAACAGCTTCAGTTAATGTAGGTTAACTTGAGTATTCACACTTTCTTACTGGTCAACTATAAATTCTTCAATTGCTCACTTTTGATGGTATTCTCTGGGTGTCCTTTGGTTTCACAACCATAATTTTCATGTTAAACTAAGGACTTCAATGACCCAAGGGTATATACAGCTGAACAAGCAGACAGACATTTTTACAACAGCAGGAGTGGAGATACAGACCTGGGTCATTTGTCTCAACTAAAGTGCAAGGGAGTGGCACCAACGTCTATGCCATCTTTGCCTCCAGTGTTCTAAACTCCCACAGTGTTTCTCTTGTTTTTTTCCTTAACTCTGTCACTGTCTGGTGTTATTCTGTAAGACAGTTAGTATGAGCAGCAAACTGCTATCTTTGCATAGAAATGTGTTTAAGATTGTGTATAGGCATTCAATGGAATGCTGTTGTGTACTGTGTTGGAAGATACTACATATAAATAAGTAGCATACATGATGGGGACCAAAACAATTTTCTATAGGGTGTCTGTGCTGCCATCTGCCTAGCTTCTTTACCTCATTAACATCATATTGTAGAGGGGCAATAGCTCAGGGCAATGGCACTGTAGCACCTGGATAAGTAGAAGGCCTAGAGCAGTGGTGGAATGACAGGGAGGATCACAAGATAACATGGGCATCAAATTCCCAAGGAGCAGAGAGCATTAACAAGCATGTAGGTGCTTGTAAAGCTACTGCAGAGAAAAGGTGACTGAACAAGCTCTAGACACTAAGGCTCAGTATTCATCATGACAACAAGTGTGTGTGTGTGTGTGTGTGTGTGTGTGTGTGTGAGTGTGTGAGAGAGAGAGAGGGAGAGATCATACTGTCTGTTGACTCAGTGGGGGGTAAACAACATCCATTTTGTATAACTGTCTTTGCAGTAATGGTTCTTCATAAACACAAACTCAAAAAAAGTATTAAAGATTTATAGGGTCACCAAGGGCTACAGCAGTTAAGACACTGCCTTTAGAAATACAGGATAGCTCAATCTAGATGAAAACTTCTGCTATTAATTTGCTGTAGATAATTTAGCTACATTAATAGTCCAAAAAATTAAGGAGGGATTTTTGGAATAATTCAGTTGAATAATTCATTGAAATAATTCAATGGATTTGCTGAACAATCTCAGTTGTGCACAAACATAAGAATTTATATGACCCAAATCACTTGTGTGGGAAAAGTACTCAGTCAATAAACTGGCCAAATTTAACTGATAATTACTTTTTTCCTTTGTTGTTTGGAATTCCAAATATGACTGATGTAGCTATTATTTCAGGAGCAGTACTTTTCTCTTGTACTGTTTGTGACATGCGACGTTCTTCAGAGAATAGAGAAACTTGAACACAGGTGGCAAGAGAATAATTAAACAAATTTGTTTTGGGACTTGAGAGAGGATTTGTCTGCCAGGGTAACAATCGTGAAAATAAAGGCAGGCCCCCACCAAAAAACAAAGTCAGGTATGGACAGAAAGGGCAGTTGTGCTTTAAGAAAATTAGTGATTGTGATCAGATGGTGGCAGTTGAACTTTCTTCTCCATTTATATTACCACAGATGGTATAAGTCACACTATGCTTTATAATTCAGTCGTTAATTTTTCATATTTCTTTCCATTTTAACTGTTACCTCTTACTTTTTTAGTTGAACGATACGCCATTAAGACCAGCCATAAAGCAATGTCACAGTATCAGCAGAAGCAGGAGGCCGATTGCTGGATGCTATACAATTGATTGGACAGGTTGGCTGGGATTACTGGTTTTGCCGGTTGTGGAGGTGGAGAAAGGGCTGTGGTGTCTAACACTCATGTTTGATGGTGGAAACAGGTCAAAAACTCAGTCAGCTGCAGATGTTAGATGGACAAAATACAATCTCTAGACAAGAATACTTAAACTTATTTTGAAGACATTTGCCCTCACCACCTTGTGCTAGGTGCACTGGTTGGATGTGGAGGGGTGAGGGGTATCAAGGAGTAGAGCAATAAAGATGGATCTCCAGAGAAAGTGGATTCACATAGGTACTCAGTTGGAAATAGCGCTGTTGTTTCTGTTTCCTCTCTGAGATGACCCCCCCTCCCCCCCACCTGGCTCAGTGGGCTAATCCTTAGGAGATGATGGCAATCCTGTTATGTCACAAGAAAGTATGCAGGTCTTCTGCAAGAGCACTGAGTTTGAGGGGGTTGGGGCTTAGCAGGTCAACCACTTTTGGGGATGTGTCACCTCAGACTACCTGAAGTCTCAGGGCCCAGTCATGCACACTACAATGAAGGGTGCTAAGCCCTGCTAAGTTAACAGTCTCAACCTCTTTCTCTGTCCTAAAGGAGCCCTTTAATGGTGCTTATCTCCTTCTGTCAAGCAATAGTATTCCCTGGGTGAAACTATAGCTTGCCATACAGAGGAATGCATCTATTCATAATTTTTGTCAGGGTTCAGTGTACATATTTTAACAGTTTTAAATTATGACTTTCTTGGCCTCTGGTTCTCTGGTACTTAGGAATGTATTTGATCTTCTCTACACCCTTTGTCAGAAATGAAACCTGAGCTGCAAGAGCATAGTTGAATCCCCATTGAGCCCTACTTCACATCAGGGGTGTATGAGGATAGAGGTACACATGTCAGCCAGCTAACCATCTGATGCCTGATAAACTCCTGGGCTCCTACTAAAGGCTCTGATTCAGGGGTCTTATTGTCCGTCATCAGTGGTGAATCTCACTCATGGATGTGACCTGAAACCCTGGAATTTTCTTCAGATTTTAAAACCTATGTCCTTATAATGATTCCGAGATTTGATTCTTCAATCATCATCCGTCCCCTGCGTGGTCTGACTTTCTCCTGTTCATAATTATCTCCTGAACAGTTTATTTTTCTGATGAATGTCTCAGCAATCATCTATTTTGTACAGTAATGTAGTAACAACTGCTGTTTTTAAAATAAAATTTCAGGTCCTTGTTGCTGCTGTGAAAATGTGAGGTTGTCTGTCTTGTGTATTACTAGCTGTTCTTGACTTTTTACCTTTTTAGTATTTCTATATTTTAGAAGACCTCTAGTTTGGTTCAGTATATAGGAACTGCTTATGCTCACCTACAGCAGAGCCCTGACTGCTTCATACTGGTCCTTACTGGTCTGTACTGGGCAGTATAGTTATGGAAAAAGACTTCCTCAAGCAGGAACAACACACAGCTCCACGGACTGTGCTCTAACTGATACCATGTGCAGTATCTATACTGAGCTTATGGATTTGGAAATGGTGGCTGTACTTTATGTTAGCTTCTGCTGCCCAAAGACAGATTTTCTCAATTTCTGTGTAAATGAAAGCTCAGGAAATACACTTGTATTCTCTGTGGATTTGTGTGTATGTGATTCCTGATTCATTACTCCCTGGTACATTTCCCAGACACTTCGGTATCATTTGGAGCCATGGATTCCTGCTTAACCTGACAGAGCCAAGTTGAGGCCCACTCAGACATGAGGGCTTGCATTCTTCAGGGGAAGTAGAGAGAAGGCAGAAGATTGCAGTGTTATGTCAGTAATGCGGCTGGAAAAGTAAGGCCTGAATCTAGCTGCACAACTTTTTTAGGTGTGGGGTAGTAACGTAAGTAATGATAACCAATAGTACCATGTTGGCACTAAACTTAGAATCAGTCTGGTGCATGAAGAATAACCTTAGCTTCGATGGCAGAGAACTCTAGGAAGCCAAGATTTTGCACTACCCATATTTTGTAACAGCCTGTCATCAAGTTATTATAAGGCCCACTTTCCTCTCCTGGCCTGTGGGTTGATGTGGAAGCCTCTCTGGGTGAAGCCATCTATGGGTATGAGTGTCATACCCCATGGCTGGCCAGAGACTGTTTGGTACCAGTCACCAGAGGTTCAGGTTTGTTTGTTTGGAAGTTGTTTTTTTTGTTTGCCCACAAGCCATGATGTGTTTTAGATTGATTTTTATGGATTGTCTGGAGGCTCCAGTCAGTTTATTTGTGTCCAGAGTTCTTCATTACTGCTGAGCATGATCTATGTCCTCCTTCCTCTTACAGGTCATTTGAAACAGTGACATTTACACACAGAAAGGTCTGCTATTCACTCATATTTGTAGATTGTCTCCCAACAACCCTCTCAGACTGAAAGACTCTGTGGATATGTTACATAATCTGTTGCTTTATCTTACCTCCATGCTGGCCAAACTTGGAACTTTGAATATTGTGTTTTATGCTGTAACTGTTGTAATAATTTTACATGAGAAGAAAGCCAGCTGTAACACCTTGAGCTGCCTATAATGTAGTAGGCCAACCTTTCATTTACAAATGAGACAACCAATTCTTTTGTACGACTGAAATGAAACATTGACATTTTTATTTCTGTATCTTATCATCCACAGTTTTATTAATAACTTTAGTGCTATTTATAGTTTGCAAATGTAGTATAGTCTGTTTCAACTTAATAAATGCTTGGTCATTTGATTTGCAGTGCTGTGATAAAGTATCAGCCCCTTCCTCATTTTTCCTATTCCTGGACATGTGTCACACTGAATGGTTTCAAATCTTTAGACAAAATGTAATATTAGATAAAGTAAATCTGAGTAAACACATAGTCAAATTTTTATATTATTATTAAGGGAACAAAGTTATCCGGCACCCAAATCACTTGAGTGGGAAAAGTATTCATTCAATCAGTTGGTCAAATTTAATTTATAATTACTTTCAGCTTATTGAATACAGCCAGGTCTGACTGCAGCCCTTGCTCAATTTATACCTCACTCTAAATTGAAACTTATTGTAAGAGTGAAGTGGTCACCACAAAGTTTCTAAAAGAATGCGATGCCACGATCAAAGGAAATTCCAGAAGGGATGAAGGAAAAAGTTGTTGAAATATCAGTCTGGAAAGTGTTACAAAGTCACCTCTAAAGCTCTGGGACTCCAATGAACCACAGTGAAAGTCATTATTTCCAAATGGAGAATGGGTACAGTTGTGAATCTTCCCAAATGTGGCTGGGCTGTCAAAATTACGATACTAAAATATCCAACTCATCCAGGAAGTCATAAAAATGAACATCCAAAGAACTGAAGGCCTTTCTACACTTAGCTAAGGTCGGTGTTCAAGACTGCACAGTAAGAAAGAAACTGGGCAAAAATGGGGAAACTAGCAATGTAGAAACCACTGCTAACCAAGAGTAACATCAATGCTTGTCTCAGATTTCTTAAAAAAACACCTGGATGATCCTCAAGCTTTTTGGGAAAATATTCTATGGACAGAAGATTCAAAAATGGAACTCAGGATGGCACAAATCCCATTATGTCTTGTGTAAAGTAAATGCAGCATCATACCAATAGTTAAATGCGGTGGTAGTGTGATGGTGTGGGAATGCTTTGCTGCTTGTTACTAATGTGACTGAATTAAAGTAGTTCTGCAAAGAAGAATTGGCTAAAATTCTTCAAGTGATGTGAAAGACTGCTGTTAAATTATAGAAAACATGGGTTGCAACTATTTCTGCTAAAGGTGTTACAAGCAGATAAATGGCAGTTACTTTCACATGGGTGACATGGGTGCTGAATAATGTTTATTAAATATGTAAAGTAATAGTTAAAAAACTGTCATGTGATTACTCAGGTTTTCTTTGTCTAATATAACATGTCTAAACATCTGAAATCATTCAGTATGGCATATGAAATAATAGAGTAAATCAGGAATTGGTCAAATACTTTTCCACAACATTGTATCCGCAAAGTCTCTGTGCAGATCTGAGCCTTGTTATAGACCTTCACAAGCGACCGCTGTGTCAGCAGTCCTACAGGTTAAGGTGGAGGAAGAGCCGCAAAACATCACGATTAAATTGGAAAATCTGTCCGGAACATAATGTAAGGTGGTGCAATCATGGAGCATATGGTAAGATTTGGGTTACAGTCAAATGTTTAGTAGAAAGACGGAAACATGTCCCTCTCCACTGGTCAGTATTTGCGACATGTTGCGACAGATAGAGCCAAAAGAGAAGTGAATGGGTGAAGAACAGATGGGGCCTTATATTAGAGTTAATGGATTTGCATTTTGCATGACTGTGTCCTCTGCTGATGGGAAAACTAAAAGTCATCATGGTTTTGTTTCTTAGGGGTGTTCGTATTACACTATTCTCATATTACCAGATAATACCAGATAACTACCTGCTATCCATAATAAACAAAGAAATCTATCTCCTTTGTAAAAGGGCTTTAGCAGGACTGTAAATAAAATGATTATACCTGCACAGTTTATATTTTATTAGTTCCATAAGACCTGCCTTGGCTGCTGTAGTTTGGACGGATTTAGTCTGATCTTGGAAAAGATGTATTTATCAGGACATCCCAACTGATTTGTTCATAGTTCAAGACAGATGCTGATCTTTGTCCTGTTTTTTCAGTCAAGTCCATAACATGATGAAAATGTAACTGTAAGTCACAAAATTGGCTTTGGGCAAAAGCTACTTAGGTTGGATTCCTCAGCATAACTCTTGTGTCTAAGACACCTGCTATGCCAAACTGACTAATTCGTCAGATGCTGAACATCTTGGCCTTGCAGATGATCCTTCTGCTTTAAACTTCTGAGGACCCCAGCAGGCTGGCTGCAATGCTGTCAGGTCCTTCACAGACACATTTGCTTGTGAAAGTCTCCATGGCAACAGGCACAAAAATGTCTTGGCTGGATTTTTTTGGGCCTATGCCTTTGGCCTGCTGTACCTTAGTGGGGGAATGGTGGTCCTGGCAGTGGTACACATTCATGGGCCCCCTGCCATGTCTGGAGCTGTTCTTTGAACAAGAGTGTCACATTGTCTCTCCTACTAATGTTTCCATGAGGACAATGGAGATGGTTGAAGCAGCTTGTATCTGACTTTGTTTAGTTAAGGGACTTGCATTTTGCACCATCCCTTCCTGTCATTCACCATAAGCCCCTCCCCACTTCCAGCCTCTTACCAATGTTTAAGCCAGTCCGAGCAATAAGAAGAATGAAGAAGACAAATCACTGGTTGTCTCTTGCCACCGAGGGTGGTTTGAATCAGTTCCTGTTTCACCCTGTACAAGAATGCAAGATTTGCAGATTTCTGTGGTTTCAGTCTGCTTGGAATGAGAAATACTTTGTGTTTTGTCCAGACTTGCCTGAAAGAACAGATCTAGTATGACTGGAGAACAAAAAGTGGCAGAACAATTCTAATGGCCATATTCATTTGTTGCAGTTACCATGGAGACCAAACAGCACTTCCTGCAAATCTGGGAGGCTCACAGTTTGCCATCTGTTTTTTACATTACAGCTACTGCTGTGTGTTGGGAAGAACGTTTAAGTGGAATACATTTCTCAGAGTTTTTACATCTGTAGAGAGTATTTTTAAGATTTTCTGCGTTAAGGAAGTGTGGTAAATTTGGGATCATTGATACAGATTAAGTATTTCAAGGCTGTTTTTGGTCACTGATTTTTCTCAGCTTATTTGAATATTGCATTATTCAGAACTGGCGGTTCAGGACATAATATTGTCAGATTGAAAGAACAAACGTGTTCAGATGTTGTTTTAAGAACATGTTTCTTTAGGTGATTTTTGTTTTCTTTGAGGAATCCCTGATTGACCTGACCCTGTTGGCCTTTCTTCCAGACCAGACAAAGACAGCTGCCTGGAAATCTCATCAGTTCAAAGCACCAGTGTGTAGTGCTGTTGCTAAGCAGTGTGTGTGATTGCTTGAGCGTATCTGTGGGTTTGCTATGTCTTTCTGTGTGTGCCTGTGTGTCAAAAAATGTGCGTGAGGGTACAACTGTGTGGGATGGGAGGAGGTTAGTGTGCCTCTGAAGCTATCAGTGTTTTAAAGACTCTGTGATGCTGATCCCCAACTGAGCTGATGTCCTTTCCAGTCTCAGACCTCCTGGTTAGTCCTGGAACTGCCCCTCCCTCTTGTACTTACACATCTGCTACTCACTCGCAGGCCCATCACTCCCAACCAGAACTAGTGCTCGATCTTGGATCTGCTGTTCACTTTTCAACCATTATCCAGTGCCCTGTCCTCCTCCTCAACCCATATGGGTTGCTAGGAAACTGCAGCTGGGTTTAAGCTCAGTCTTTTGGTAGCCCACTCTGCATGGGTTTCCCTCGCTTTATGACAACTTTACATTGCAGAGGTCTATGTGTGAACATATGCCAGATGTTGCAGTTTGTAGACAGGATGGCACGACTGACCCTTTACTGTAAGATGTCTATTGCTGGCACACCCTTCCTGAGACACCAAAAACGAATATCAGCCTGACCCCTCCCCCAAACCCACCAGCCGCTGTCTCATCCTGCACTGCATGATCGCTCCTCTTTCTGGGGTTGGGGGAGGTGTGGGGCAGAATGTGTTAAAAGTGATCCATTCCTCTCCAAGCAGTGCAGCAGTCGGGCATGGCTCTGGAGCCTCTGCTAGCTGACAATCTGTCGGGGTCATTCTGTGGGAGGATCTGTGAGGCCTGACTCATGTCATCAGCCCCCATCCCTGAGGCTTGGGGGAATCCTCCTTTGCCTCACTGCAAGTTGTTCCTTCTCTGGAGATACAGTACACTAAGCTGGGCTACCTAAGCAGATCTGGCAAAGATGAGACTAGTAGACAAGAATATTGTGAGATAATTTAATGCAGAGATGTCTCTAAAAATTTCACTGGCTCACAGGGATAAGTGTTGGTGACAAAGAGAAACTCACCTGACGACTGGTCATTCCTCCTAGGCAGACTGAGGTGTATATCACCATTGGATTGGATTGTCCAGAGAGAGGGTTGGGATTTCTGGACCAGTAGCTAAAACCATCAGCTTTAGTCCATGAGTCAGAAAATCCACAATGTGAAACAAGTAGTTTATTTTTTTTCCAAGGAATAGGTTTGTCTTTTGCACTTTGTGAAATCCTCCTAGCTGTTTTGCTTTGAGAAGCTTACTGTGGATGAGTTATATTTTGCCTTATCAGATTTGATGCAGTCAGTTGTTCTCAGAATGGACTTTGTTAATAACCCCCACACCCACCACCCTCTTATTAGTGTTTAAAAGCATACGGACGAAGACAAGTCTGCAATCCCTTTGCGCAGTCTGGATCAATGGCAGCTTCGCTGCTGTTATTGTTTCTCCTGGCTGTTGACAGCATGCCTTGTAGCCTCCCACAGTGCCCTGGGTTTGGGTGCATTGTCCTTTGTTTTACACTCCAGCGGTAGGGAGCAGAGATGTGGGGCGGCGGATGTAGCGATGATATAAGCCAGCACTTGTGCCTCCTTCACATTCCTCTTTGAATCTGTTTATCAAAAGTGTTCTGTTATTTAACTGCTTAGCAGATGCTTTTATTTAAAAGCACTAACAAGTTTAACCAGTTTATGCGGCAGGATTCTGTACTGCAGCTATTCAGGTTCGGTGCCTTCCTCAAAAAAAAAAAAAAATACAAAACTTCTTATGGATTTTTTTTTGGTGTCATCTGCTGTCCACCAAACCAGAATGAACATTTAAATACTTCAGTTTTAAAGGGGACAGAAACTGGGGATGTTCTAAAATTGTCACTCTGAGGTAAATCAACAACTTTGTGCCAAGAGCCCTAAAGTCATTTCTGCAGGATAACTGTGGAACCGAAAGTATCACTGTCCAGTACCGCGGGACATTGCCTGGCAAAAGTTTTTTTGCAATATTCAAAAGTCAAGTGTTAATGCTGATTTGCTAGGAGCTCTGTGTCTTCCAAAAAAAACAGGAAGAAAGTCCTAAAAGCTGTACTGTAGCAGGCAGTGGTGCTCTGCTGCAGAGAAGCGTGCCGTTTCAGTGAGAGCTTGTGTCCCTCAGTTTGCCTGTTACTGTGGCAGGATGTAGCACAAAGGGACTGTTCCCTCTTGGTCCACAGTATGGGCCTTAATAAAGGGGAGGAAACGGAGGGCAGGAGCCTGGTGGGATGCCATCAGCTCAGCCGGACCACCACTGCCTTTTTCCACAACACAGTATACTCCCAGCCAGCACTTTCCTTCAGACAGGAAAACTGCCAGAAGTGCATCGCTTGCTTCTCCTTTTAAGGCCCTGAGTGCTTTCTTCTGGAAAAAAGCAAAACTCGGTGGCTGGCAAATGCTCAGGCTGTCAAAGACAAGGCTGAACAGAAAGAATACAGTGCTATTAGCAGCTGTGCTGAGGCCTTGAAGTTAAAGCCAGACCATCTCCCTTGAGATAGGCTTAGGGGAGTTTTTTTTTCGGTGGAGTGTACTTGGACAGCCATAGCGTGCCTTTCCCTTGATATGTACATTAGCAGTGATCTCTCAGGGATGTGAAGATATACTGAATCTACCTTGGTACCTTTACTTGCTGTGTGTCTCACCTATACTGTCTTACTGTGATGCTAGAACATAACAGGAACCATGACCACATCACATGTTTCTACCCCTCCCCAGTGCAGTTTCACAGGACAGTCCCATCATGCCCAACTTCTGAATGATTGGTTCAGGGGATGCCATTGCCATGGACACTATTTTTAGACCCAGTTTTCTCTCCCATCAGGCTGTGCAACTGTACACTATACATAGACATGGCCTTTGTGGGGTGACTGAGATTGACATTTGATCTGCAGTGTATAGAATCAGAGCTAAGTTATTGATATATGACTGTAATGTGTATTTATCCTTTTGTATCCTTATGTGTATTTTATTATATGCATATGAATCTGCCTGTATTTTAATATTTTGTTTTTATGCAAGTATATTTTGTATGTGTGCCTCTGTGGGACACTAGAACCACTTCAGTAAAATAATGGCTCAGAAACTATTGAAACTGCCATGAAAAACCAGCGACAAAGTAGGTTGTGGCACATTAAACCAGTACTGCTTCATCTAAAAATATCTCTCTGTCTATGTCCACACCATAAATGAGCTGGCAGAAATGAGCTCTTCATGTGAGACGGCCAGCCACTCATTAGAAATGTAGAGACGTGTGCTAACAGATGTTGGACTGCTGGCTCTGACTGTTGCTCCTTGGATATGAGTGCACTTTTGCTCCCTTAGGAGGCTGAAACATGTGATTTTCCACTCAGGCATCTTGTTTAAGTGTTTCCCTTGCACAGTTAGGAAATAACCCACAAATATCTGCAGTTAACATGACCTTGGACACTCACATACAACATAGTCATAGTGTTAGCCACACCTGTTACATGGGAGTACCTGATGCAATGAAACAAAGCCCTTCAGGTCCAAAGAAGTTGCAACCCAGCGGCCTTTGGTGCTGTTGCCGAGCTGATGCCACCTAGTGGGGAAATGTAAAAATCGACAGGAGAGTAAATGAGTACAGCCTGTTAGTGCAGCTTGTGCAGCTACTGGGGGTTGCTGATCTCCAAAAGGCAGCAAAAAAGTGTCACACATAATCCTCATGTGCCAAATGTAAAAATATGCTAATTTTAATATACACAAATCCAATTGGATCTTATTTGTTTTATGAGTCAGTCTGTAATGAGTCAGTGTATCATGTATACTGTACATATAAACCTAGAAAAAAATCCAATGTAGAGATCAATAATTTTTCCAGTAAAAGCTGACTGGATTTTGTGATATTTCTGGCAAGTTATGATTCATTTAGAGCGGTATACCGGCTCCCGTTGTTGCATTCCATTTTTCATATCAGTAACTAAATTTTCCACCCACATATGAAAGCATTGAGGAAGGTTGCATACTCTAGTGCAGTGGTTGGACATAGTATTCTCCTGCTTTGTCTGTATACACCATGGTGCTGCCACTTTTTCTTCATAAAAAAGGTATCCAGTCATAGTCTCTTCTGGAAACTGTAATCAATATTGATGAATGTGGGGTGAAGTATTTTTTCATTTCTATACATTTTTTGCAGTTGGTCTTATATTTTTCTCCTTTTCCATCTCTTTCAATTTCTTAGGTGAGCTCCTCAGCCAGCCCAGGCCAGAGGGGATGACGGAGATCATCTGCCCAAAGAATGGCTCTGAGCGTGTCAATGTGGCTTTGGTATACCCACCCACACCAACAGTGATCAGCCCTTGCCTGAAATGAACCCCTGTGATTGCCACAGTCCTCTCTGCCTCACTTGACTGGTCCTCAGTGGGTATTCCACAATGTCTCTCCTTTTCGCTTTTGCACCACACAGCATCCCCTACTGTCCATGTGGTCCCATCACAGCAAGGAATGATGAACCTTTTCACAAGTAAGAAAACATCTAACATGACCTAAGACCAGTCTGGTTGGTTGGTTTAAATTTGCATGTGATTTAAACAAAACAAATGATGCCATTTTCCAAAGTAGGTGTCAGTAAATATTAAACAAAAGTATCTTCGGAAAACTCTTAGCTTCCAAAAGAGTAACTCTGTTTATTTCCTTTTTTGCTACAGTTTGCCTACAACAGCTGATCTGTGGAATGTCTGCTTGTCAGCCACCAAGACATACTCAGAGGACTTGGAAAACAGGCTGTCTGAAAATTCCTGTTGAAAGCAAAGCCACACGGAAACTCGTAAATGTTTTGTTGCTTCTGCTGAATGTTGTTCTTCCCCCCTGTTCATATGGCACTATATTGTCATTTTTCCTGTTTTTTTTGGCACATATAAAATGGGTGAACTTAGGTGTATAAAGAACCAGTTGTGGTACTGTCCTTTCTGGACTGGAAGACTGTTATATGAACCACCAATCATATCCCAGTTATGTGCATAAAAACCCTGTTATTCAGTTCAAATAATCTTAGTCAAGCTTGGACTTCACTGCTCATATCACACAATGCTGCACATGACAACCAAGACAAGTACATGAATTACAGTGTTCTGGCATCAAGTATTGGCAGCAGGGGGCCTTAGGGACATTGCAGCAAGAGACTTCAAAATGAGTGAATTACAGTGAAATTCACAAGAAAAACTGCATTTATGTAATACTGATGACTCCATGCATATGCAGACAGAATGCAAGAAGACAATATTGACTAAACCTGAAAAATTAACTGAACTGAAAGTGTTCAAAGGGTGTTCAGTTCAGCCAAGAGTTGGTTACCAGGGTGTCCATATATCCCAGCTCTCTATCTTTGCTTTTTGGTTTGGGAAACAGGGAGCCCCATGTCACCGTGACTGACTGCTAAAACAAAAGAAATAAACCACAAGGGATTATGGACATGTCAAGGAATCACTGAATCTACGGTTGCTGGAGTAATGGGATTTTGTACAAATTATCTTTCCCAGAGTCAGTGGCAAGGATTTTGCATATGGAAATCAGGACTTTAACTCAACTGTGATGGAAGGAAAGTCTTAAAAATAGTTTTTCCTATTAAGATGAATAGACCTTTTCTGGTTCATTTATCCCACCAACATCTAGATATATTTAAGAGGATACAGATGTCATTGTCTTTCATTCTTTTGCATATATCTCACAGATGTAAAATGTCGGTCAAAGTTGGCAGTACAAGAACCATATAAGCAAAAAGCGGGTGAGTGGTGGTTAATACGTAACACCTATATAAAACGTGAGAACCGAGTCAATGTCCTTTTGTATATAATATTTTTATTTTTGTATGAGGATCTCACACAGCATTATTTACTGTGCAATGTTCTGCATGGTTGATCCAATAAACTGCAATAGGTGTGCCACCTTGCCACGATTGTGAAAGGCACCAAACCTAAATAAACAAACTGGCTTTACCTACCCCTGTCGTGGACCTGTCTTTTGGCAGCCCTGTATTTGTGAACCACAAAATGTTTCACCCCTCCTGTTGGTCACACATAAGATTTGACAAACTGGAGGATTACACATGCTGAGTTCTGCTCAGCAGAGGAATAAATAATGATGTGTTACACCTCTGGTTTTGAAAGTCATGCCTAGACTGCACTTTTCACTGACAACTTGGGTTGAATTGCTAGTTTTCTTGCAACCTGTAATTATTAAAATTGTCTTAACACAATGCTATCAAAAAAACACAAATTATTTGCATAGATATTAGAACACAGGGAAAAGGCCTATCATGTGACAAGTTACACTGAAAATAACACACAAAGATTCAGATCTTCAAAGGTAGAACGATCAAACATTCCCATAAAGTATTCAGATTTCTAATTAAAAAAAGTTATAAGGAAGTCTCCAGATGTGGCAAATGGCCACATATGGTGCTTATTTCATTCTAACAAATCCTTCTCAGGTACAGGCATCAGTCCCAGAAAGGGGGTGTGGCCTGGAGTGTGCCACAGATAGTGAAATGGTAATTTTTTAGCACAACTGTAAATGAGTACTTGGAGAACCAATCTGTGGCCAGTCTTGGAGAACTGGCCTTACATGAAGATACAGGCATTTAAAATTGATGCATCAGACAAATGTGAAATAAATTAGCCACCCTTCCTAGCCCCCATTGTCCCTATCTTTATGCACAGGTGGTTTCAGAATGGCAAATATCGTTTGGCCCCAAATATATTTGGAATCACCCTCTTGTGTAATGTGTACTGCAGGCCTTGCTGCTCAGTACAAAGTTCACAGCTCTTGTGAGTGCCAGCGTAAGTACTCCTTTGCCCCTCAAAAAGTATCTTCCAGTGACATTACATTAGTCACCAAGCCAAGAGCCTGAGCCTGTTTTTTTCTACAAAATTATGAACAAGCCAGTTCAAATATGAAAGTGATTTAGGGTCTTAGGCAATTATGTGTAAAAACTAACCAGTTTTTCTCTCTGTGTGGTTTGTTGGCACTCATTTTTGACACTAATACATACAAACCAAATACAATATTATCATTTTATCAAAACTTTGATTATTAACAACTCTGTGTAACAACAACAACAATAATGATTGGAAGGGAATATCCCAGCTCTCAGCTGGGATAGAGAGCTCCCAGCTCTGTAGCATGGCACTTATGTTTGTAAAGTGCCATGTGTTGTCGTGTGTGCACGTGTGTCATGTTTAACTTCCTTTTACCAATTTGGATACTTCCTTCAGAACTGCCCCCAGTCACTAATGTGTGTATGTGCAAAGTGGCTCCTTTGTTTCCATCTTGACAAATCAGCTGAGAACTGACTGGAGGCATGCATCGCTAATCTACAAAGATATAGAGATATCTGGGAAAAAAATGTCAGTCTCTTAAGCAACATCAAATCTAATGGTTAAACATATAATGAGTGCATAATCTCTATTTATAAAGCTCAATTTCTGTTTGTTATGCACAAGTTTGTTTTTCAACATAAGGCAGGTGTATCCTGGAGGAAGAACCTGAACTGCTGACTGCAACAACAGGAGCCAGTAGCGGTAATGTGTGCTCAAGTAAAAATGGAAGTATCTGCGCAAAGTGAAAATGTAAGAAGAAGTGATACATGTCGCACAAGTTTAATGATATATATTGTTAAATTCCGCCATTCCACTGGACCACCACCACTGTGCGACTCACTCTCAGTGGTGTCAGCCTGGTCGCCAGCATTAACAATACTTATGCAGTTTGGTGATATATAATGTGTTACTTTACACCTTTCCACTCTCTGAAACTTGCAACGCCGGGTAACTCGGGTAGTCGAGTATAGAGAGCAATAAATTTGTTAAAACTAATAAACAAATTAGTTCCTGCTAATTTGTTTATTAGTTTTAACAAATTTATTGCAGTTATTTGGCCCTAAACAGACACTACACCTCGGCACTGAAGAGAACCGTGGCAAAGTACATACTCAGCAGCACAACCCGGCCCTAGAGACGAGGCGACGCAGACAGACCGGCCGCGCTCCCGCTGCGACCAGAGGGAGGTGGAGACGGAGCCGCACTTAATGACCAAATGTACAAAATACAAACAAATCTTTTCATTTACAAATATTGGATTCCAGACCCTCAGAGACAGCGCTGGTGGAGAGAGGTGAGAAATGCGGAGGTGAAACTGGCCGCTATTATGGAACGAGGAGCGACCGCGCTCCCAAATTCACACGTTGCTGTTGTGCAGTTCGAAGCACTTTTTTTTCTAGTTGGCTAATTGTTCATTGTTTATATCTATCTCTCTCTGTATATATAATAGATATTTTTATTGGCACATATTAACACATTTATTTATCTGTGTATTTATTATTATTATTTATCAATCCGTTATCCGCATATCCCGAGGAGGGTCGCGGCGGTCCGGAACTTATCCAGGATATCCTCGAAGCACTGGTCGCCAGGCTATGAAACTGCCACTGGATGGCGCGCTAGTCCGAGTGACCAGTCAACCTGGCATGTGCTGGATAGTGGAAGGAAACCGGAGCACCCGGAAACACACACCGACACAGGGAGGACATGCAAACTCTGCACAGACGGAGGTCGGTAGTCCCTCGGTATCCGAAACTAATTCGTCCTTGAAAACGTATCGGATACCGAAACTGCCCATTTCACATTAGTTTAAACAGAAAAATAAATAAATAATGCGCTTCCAGGCCGTCAGAAAACGTATAAATATCAACCAATGGTTTCAGCATGATAAAACACTCTCAACACCAGTTACCAAATTAAAAACACAAATTTGCCATTAACTGGCATGTTTAGAACGTGTTGTACAGTTTATACAGTACAGAACAATTTGCGTGTCAGTGCGTCACACACGGGCGACGAGACGGCGCTGCAGGAGGGGGATTTGCAGCGGAAGTTCGCTGTTATGAATTGTGTGGAACAAAGGGAATAAAGACGTGTGTTAAAGTAACCCGCTACGTCCGCTTCTTTGTTTGCAACAACACCCATCATTTAAACAAATAGATTTATATTTTAAAAAGCGATACGGGCAGTAAACCACTGACTCGGCGCAAACATTATGACAAAGCGAAACTCCTGAAAAGCCTTGGATCAATTCCTAACAGTGTACAGTACAATACTTAGACTATACAATAGTTTATTACAAGACATGCATAATTATCTTGTTGTTGTTACATTAGACTGCATTCTTTATTTTTATTCACGTTTTAGTTGTTTATAATGAAAATAAATATTCGTTATAACAGATGTTTCCATTCGGATACCGATAATTGGGTATATAGAGAGTTTAGTTACTGAGTGTTTGCTGTGATTCTCCAAAAACGTTCAAAGGGTTGTTTATGAAATATTTCTCAAAAAGTTCGTCACTAAAGTTCGGGAACCAGCTGTACTTTATTCATCTCAAGTATGCATTATCTGATGAAGTTTCGCGAAGCAGAATCCAGCATGGGCTCAACAAATGATAAAAATTCACATGTGCACGGTTGTCATGAGATTAACGACGCCAATACATGTTAGCGGTGCAGAGCAGCGCCAGTCTAGTCTCTGTATATAACCCTGCAGTGAGTCCGGATCAGTTATATAAAACTTGCTATGAAATGGTTTTTAAATTATTAAATGTTTTTTAAGTTTCGATTCGTGTATAAATAGCCATTAAGACCAAGCTATTAAAATCATTAGATAGCTATTAAGCTATTTAATGATTTTAATCGACAAAATATGATGTTATGTAGCAGGTCGAGCATCATTCCGGAAGAAAAGCACATAAAAAACAACTTCCTTGCGCCACCGACTGTAAACCACTATATACCGCAAACGTCTCACAAAATCTCGTGAGCCGACGGAAATCCCGCGATAATTCGCAGACAACATTTTCTCCCAGAATGCCCTCGTCTTCCTCTTCCCTTCCGCGGCCCGAAGAAGTAAGTGATGCAGGTCTAATGGTTGAACAAAATCTGTAAATATCTTGTACATCCTCGTTTTAAACGTCTCGGTTTGTCTCGATATAAATAAATAATACATAGGGGGCATTGTATGTGTGTGTTTGTCTGTAGTTCAACACAAAACTTAGATTAATAACGTTATTTTAGGTTGCGGGAATTGCGTCCCGTGTCTGGACACGATCTTTAAGTCGGTTCTCGATGAAGATGTCCTAACTGTACGGACTTTTCACTATATCGCAATTTTGTTTAAAAAAGACAGCAAGGCAGAATTAAATCTAGCTAAATTTCTCAGTCCACCATGTCAACGTGAACATGGCCTAACGTGTATAGTTAATACGGTACAGTCAGCGCTACTAAAATGGCAGAAGGCATTTTTAAAACAGACATGGCAGAGACACTTGTTTCTTGGTGGTGTTAATAGGAAATATATATCTTAAAGACAGACTGAGTTTTGATGTCGATTTTGTTGGTTTTTAGGTGTAAAAATGGTCCGCTACTCGCTCGACCCCGAGAATCCCACTAAGTGTGAGTATTTTTGTCAGTTATATACATATGCATTTTTTTATTTGACACTTTCGTCCAAGTTAGTTTACACAGTGCCTTTTCTCCATGTGTCATTAAAATGTTCTTGGATTAATAACTTGTCCTTTTTCCACAGCATGCAAGTCCAGGGGGTCAAATCTCCGGGTTCACTTCAAGGTATCAGAGATTTTTTATATTATCTTCTGTGTTGAATTGCTCTTTTTCCTGTTCAACTTTTGTTGTTGCAAAGGTATCTAGTTTACCTGTCTTGACTGGTTCGTAAAGTAATATATTGTTCAACACTGCTAAAGGATGGACATCTGTGATTTGGTCTAAGAATAAACAATACTGCCCAGTATATGTGACTTGGGCCAGTTTATTTTTATTATTTACTTTGTTGCGATTATGGCCATCTTAGGAGAACTTTAAAACAATAATAATAAGCAAACTATAATTTGAACAGTATTTTCCATGCTTTAACCCCTTTGTTATGTTTTCAGAACACTCGTGAGACTGCCCAGGCCATCAAGGGCATGCACATTCGCAAAGCATCCAAGTTTCTGAAGGATGTGATGGTCCAGCGCCAGTGTGTGCCCTTTCGCCGCTACAATGGGGGTGTTGGCCGGTGTGCCCAGGTGAGGAGAGTTTTGTATGAACCATTTCTTGTGCATTTACATCTGTTCATTTAGATGTCTGTTTACAACATCCATGTATCTACAGTTGTTTACTGTTATATAAAGCTGTGTTATTTTTACTGGAGCGATTTAGTGCAAGTACTTTTCTCAGGGATATTACAGTAGGAGATGGAATTCACATCTGCAAATTTTAGTGTCTAAAGGCAACACCTTGGTGGTAATTTTGTGCACTGAATGGTCAAAGGTTGCATGTATGGTACAGTAGGGCCTATGACTGAGTCCCGTGTGTGGTTCTGCTGCTCAGATGTGATGAAGACTCTCTTAGGACACCTTTGGAATTCATAATGATAATAAAACTCAATTTCTGAGTAACCGATAACTCCCACACTGAAGAGTTTGTGCAGTTTGTTGCCTGGGCAGAATATGTAAACCCCCCCCGCTGTCCTCTTAGGCCAAGCAGTGGAACTGGACACAGGGCCGTTGGCCCAAAAAGAGTGCTGAGTTCCTTCTGCACATGCTCAAAAATGCTGAGAGCAACGCTGAGCTCAAGGTATGTGTTTGTTTTGCTGCATACTGGTGTTTGCGCTGTTCAAAATACCATCAAACTAGCTGACTGTACTGCAGATTCTGAGACCAGCGATTGCAGTGATGACTTCTTAGGACACCTTTGGATTACCCATGAAAAAAAATTCATATCATCTGAGCTATCGCTGTAGGAATAATGTAAATGTAAGTCAGGTGATTTCTGTGCTGTGTTCCTTGTCTGGTTGACTGGTCAGTTTTGGTTGTTTGCTGATGTGAGTTTTGTTGGTCCAGGGCCTTGATGTAGACTCCTTGGTCATCGAGCACATCCAGGTGAATAAAGCCCCCAAGATGCGCCGTCGGACATACCGTGCCCACGGACGCATCAATCCCTACATGAGCTCCCCTTGCCATATTGAAATGATCCTCACGGAGAAGGAACAGATTGTGCCCAAGCCAGAGGAGGAGGTTGCTCAGAAGAAAAAGGTGAGTGAACAAGAGGCTGCCTCAAGTGTAGGCAGCAATCAGGTTGTCTACTTGCTTGAGGTGGTGGCAATTTTCAAATGATTATCAAATATTTCTCGCTTGCCCTTGAGGGTTGCAGTGCTTTGTTTATATGAGTCTGAGGTTGCTGTGATGACTATCTTAGGACACCTTTGGAAATAACCATGAAAAAAAAAAAAAAATAAATCTGAGCAACCACTGCCCTGACAGACATTAAAGACCTGCACTGTAGATGAATCTTGTTGATGTTTTATTTCTTCCAGTCTTGTTTTAGGATTTTTTAAAGCAACAGCCTCATAAATGTTCCAGTAATAGCAATCATCATAACTGCAGTGGTTTTTTTCTATCCAGTATGTCTTGTATAGCCTCTTCTATAATTTTGTAATGTCTGTTTCCTTTACAGGTTTCCCAGAAGAAACTGAAGAAACAAAAGTTGATGGCACGCGAGTAAATGTAGATACAAATAAAAGTGATTTTCTTCACTCTGCAGTAGCCTTGCTCTTATTTGTCATGTTTGCTTGTGCAAGATTGTTAGACATCTACCGTGTAGACACCTATCAGCTTTAAAATGTCTAAACTGCACATTTTCCTAAGATTTGTAAACTGAAATCAAAGGGAAAGGAACTACACACACTTGCTGAATAACTTGCCTTTCTGTAGAAATGGGTGGGAAGGAGAGATTTATCATTTACTGTGCAGGGAAGGTTGCTATGCTGTGTATCAGTAGTGCATGAGTTGCACCACTGTGGAACAGTTAATACTGCTCTACAACTTATCTCAGCACAGGAGAAGGCAACCTTCCCCAGTGCCCGACATGAGTGGCCTGTCCTCTTTCTGCAGCAGCGTTTCAGCTCATCTCAGTGTTTATGATATATTTTTAAAGTGTCATGTCTGTAATTTGAAATCACAGTTTGAGGAACAGAGTGAGTTATTGTACAGCAGAGGGGAGGTGTGTGATCACTATTTACTGTGTGCTTCTTATGGAACAGAGGAAAGTTGTAAGAAAGCTCTGGCAGCAGCTTTCAGTTACAGGTAATGTGAGTTGGTGGGAAAGGTCTATAGATTAAAATATGATACTGTGCTGACACTGAAATGAAATGTGCCTTGTAATCCCTTTCGAGGTAGGTTAGATCTGACTCGAATATCATTTAGGTTGTTACTAATGAAAAATTCAGCTTGTTGCATGTCAGTACCTGTTACCCGCATTCTGTAAAGTGCTGTAGGGCTCCTTGTTGAGGGAGGTGCTGCAAAAGGAAAGAGGACTGACTCAGTTAAAAGCAGTACTGAGTTTACTAGTGTCAAATGCCCCACTAGACCACTGTGTTTAGCCGGGGTGGCAGCTGGTGTGGGACTTAAAGGGTTTAAGATGCCTTTCCCGGGTAACGATAGAGGTTTTTGTAGCACCATGGGATTCCTGGAAAAGCTCACGTCATTCTACAGTGTGGACAGAGAACAGAGTGGGATCTTTCAGTTCAAAAGTCCATTGTCTTCATTTCTTGTTCTCAGGTATGTTCTATACATCAGATGGCCGAGTGGATCATACCTTTCACTTGCTTGCTTTAGCCTTTGGTAGGATATGTGTCTATGGCAACTTGCTTTAGCCAAGTAACACAGGAGTTACACTAACTTGCCCGTTTATACAGCCAGGTACCATATTTACTGTATCAACTCAGTGTAAGTGCTGTTTTCATCAAGGGTGCCTACAGTCGCATGGGCTTTTAACCAGGAACTTTCGGACTAAGGCAGCCTTAAACAGGGATTAAAAAATGCAGTTAACACATCTGACTTCTTGGTAATGGCAATATTAAAAGCTGGTTAAACAAGTACCGGGCTCACAATGACCCTTGGGATGTGTCGTGTGTGCAGGAGTCTTAGGGGCACAATGCGCGTGAAGCGTTGCTGTTCAACATGCCCCGCAAGAATAATGTTCATGTTCGTGCAAAAAAAATAAAGCGGGGTATGACAAAACGCCTCCATTCAAAAATGTGATTGCTATCTTTTATTCTGGAATGTTTGTCGCTTTGGGGGAAAAAATGTGCTAAATGAAAAATGTACTACCTGACATGAGCAGCGATTTCAGAACCTGAACATTTATTACTGCAATTGAGCACGCCGACCCCTAGTATTTAAGCAGGTAAGAGTGAATCATCTTAAAATTCAAACAACAATGGAAGTTTTAAACGGCTACTCTGTTTTAATTACTTCCTGTGACGCGCGAGAAACGTTGAAATGTTTTAAGGATGATCAAACGATCCCTTAGTGCAGTTTTCCCTTTTGTCCTCTGGATGTCGCCCAGAGCACGTGTTACTACTCAGTGTCGTTCGTCTTTGGTCCGCTTCGCAGAATCGTACGATGATCGACTATGAACTCGGTCAATCTTTACATTTGCAAAAGTAAAAGTGAGTGGTCTGATAACACTGTAGCCGAGATAAAATAAACAGTTATCCAACAGTTATCATAAAAGTCCTATATGAATTTGAATTAAATCTGTCGGACATTTACTTCCCACCCCAAAGTTAACACTGCTGTACATGACAGCGAGCAGAATCGTTGGACAAATGGCGGTGAGCTAAATACACCAACTTTTACTGAAAATAATTCTACCAAGAGGCGGTCTTATTGTTTATCAATTTTTGATTAACATAGTAGAATACTTAATGGAGTAATGGATGCAAAAGACATTAAATTGTTTGTGAAGCAGTTTATTTTGTTTCTGGAGTAGTCTTCATTATCACCAAGTTAGAAAATTCCTAAGGACCAATATGACAGCTCGCAACTTGCCGTTTATAAAGTCGCTCGGAGAGGACAGCACGTGTTTCCAAAAAAATGCGCCGGGAATGTCCAAGAGCCACAAAGTGTCGCTAGTGCGCAGTTACAGAGGTCTCTGACGATAGTGGTCTGATAATGATAATGACTATTATTATTATTATTATTATTATTATTATTATTATTATAGTAGTAGTAGCAGTAGTAGTACTAATATTTGAATTATTAACAATAGGGGTAAGTATAACTGCTTCAGAAGCTTTAACTTAAATCAGCAACAGCATCTATATAATAAGTGATAATAGTAAGTGATGAAATGTTATTAAGAATAGTACGAATCATATGAATTCTTATAAGTATTTATACATACTGAATTAAGCACTTAAAATTTGATAAAAAAACATTGATTTATCTGAGCCCGAAATTTTACAAATTTTTAACTTCTTTAACTTTTAATTTCTAAATTTCTTTTCATTTTTAATTTTTAAACCTGCGCGGCACATTTAGATTCGTAAGGCGACATTGAATTAGTATTTATTATTTTCTCTTCCAAACAAATGTATAGTTTAAATTGTTTAAACGTCCTAAATAAACACATATCTATATGTATTTACCGTTCAAATACCAATACTGTACTGATTTTGTTTAAGTTGTTGCCAGGGGAAACAGATTTTTTTTTTTAAAAATCGAAAATGTGTACAACATGCACGTTTACATTAATATTGATATTTTCCCAGATTTTCGCATTGACAAACGTGTAAAAGTAACAGCCTCTGAGTGACTTTTTTAACTACTTTTTTATCCACTTGAACCCATACATATCATTTCGCTTTACGAATCGGGAACTCAAAAGCAGTTACAAAACAGGTTAGTTAAACGAACCAGCCAATAATAATAATAATAATAATAATAATAATAATAATAATAATAATAATAATGACGTACTGTACCTCTGTCAGCTTGCATCTACTAAGACAATTAAAACCTAAGATAAATGCGTAGCATATGGGTCGATTTATGGAATATTGAACAACCTGCTTAAAATGAATGTTTTTAAAATCAGTGCACAGTAAATAATTTTGTCATTTCTAACGGTAATAAATAGACCAATAATAGGGCATTAAATTTAAAGCACCCAAGTGTAAGTTGCTAGTTAACACGGTGCACAAACTCAACCAAACTGAAGAGCACGCAGTTTCATTTGCGTGGACTGATAACTGCGGAGGAAATGTACTTATTTACGTTTTTTCAATTGACGCCGAGTTCATGACCTGTTCAACTACAGGCCTGCGGGTCTCTTGGAAAAGCGCTTTCGAATTAATATACCCAAAGCAATGGGACACATTTGGACAATCTTTTTTCACGTAACAAACGCATGCAGATGGCCTTTTATCTGTAAAAAAATACATCTCAAATTGACTGGATTGATTTAGTACTTTTGTATGTAACAGCCGATCGAATGGCAACTCTTTTAATGTGCAAATGACCGAGCTGGTGGCGAGCCAATGGGAACGGACTCCTGCGTTCAGTTGGCGCTCGCGGCTGTACGGCGGTGACGTCATCTCGGGGTTCACCCAATCGCGGCGCGAGCGACCCCCCCCCTTTCTCGCCGTCACACTCAAAGTTTTGACTTTTGCGGCAAAAAGACAGTAGAAAGAGATGAAAATGTTTTATTATCTTCGGGAGCTTCATGTACGGCGCCAGGAAAGGGTGTCTTTTTATTTATAGATTCTCGATGTAAAACAATACCCTTGAATTTGAAGCAGTAACTAAAGTCGACCGTTGAAGAGCTTTGGAAACTGCTGCCACCGAAATGTGTCGTCTTCGAGATTTGCGGCACTGAAGGAGAGGAAGACACTGGAGTCGCCTTCCTGTAGGGATGGCTGTAAAACTCGCGTCCTCATAAAGCTGGAACTTAGCTCTCAAGTGGCAAAATCTTAACATGAGCGTCTTGTGAGAAAGAAAGGCTTTTAAACGTTTTTCCAACTTATTCCATTGATTAGCTGACAGGTTAGGAGCTCTTTCTGAGGTTCCCTGAGCACAGATTTCTGGGTATTTTTTATTCAAGGACTTTAGCGCTTTCGTAGATAAGCGGCCGTGGAAGTGGAGTGTTGAGAGAAACCAGCGCTGAGTTACTTTATTTTTGTTTGATTTTTGGTTATGTTAGCGGTGGGGCAGATGGACGGGTCCCGTCAGAGCGCCTTTCTTCTTAGCACGCCTCCGTTAGCCGCTCTGCACAGCATGACCGAAATGAAGACCCCACTGTACCCGGCATATCCCCTTTCCTCCACTGGATCCACTTCGTCTACCTCCCCCTCGGCCACCTCCCCCAATCCCGGGGGGATCCCGGTCTCCTCCCCGGGGATCAAACCGTCGGCCGGACTCTCTTCCCTCGGATCCCCTCAGCAGTGCGCGGTCGCCACCCCTCACGGAATAAACGACATCTTGAGCCGCCCCTCGGTGGTGGCCTCTGGGGCGGCGGCGGCCGTGGCAGCCTCTTCGTCGGCGGGAATCCTGTCTGGACTGCCCCGCTTCAGCAGCCTGAGCCCCCCGCCTCCCCACGGTCTTTACTTCAGTCCGAGCGCGGCGGCGGCGGTGGCAGTGGCGCGTTATCCCAAACCCCTGACAGAGCTCCCCGGGAGGACCCCCATATTCTGGCCGGGAGTCATGCAGAGTCCGCACTGGAGAGACGCCAGATTCGCCTGTTCACCGCGTAAGTCCAGCACATGCTTGTATCTCATCTTTTAGTGTAAGATGTGTTTCGACCCGGTGTTTAAGCTGCCACTTTGAACATTTATGCTCCTCACTTAGTTCAGTTTTATTCAGATAAACAAGCAGTTCTTTTATGCCAGTGAAATGCTTATATCTTTATAATCCGTGCTAACAGGAGCTAAATCTAGAAAATAAAAATAAGTTGAAATTACATTTGTTATTCTTTTTCAAACTACAAAACACTGACACCTGTGCAAGTGTATCGGTAGCCCAATATACAGCAGGCGAGCAGTTGTGCACTTGTAATTCCACTTTGCGGGCAAAAACAACAACAATGTAAGAAGAAAATGCACACTAGCAAGATGATCGCCTATAAAAGCAGGCAAGGTTATTACTTGCGTTTCGCTTAATGCGCTCAGTGCAATAGGGTTTATGGAGAAAGTAGATGTGGCGCGGAAGAGGATAACAGTTATTGTCCTGCCTCCAGATCAGAGCTCCGTGCTGCTGGACAAAGACGGAAAGAGGAAACACACGAGACCCACGTTCTCCGGACAACAGATCTTTGCCCTAGAAAAGACATTTGAACAGACCAAGTATCTGGCGGGACCCGAGAGAGCCCGCTTGGCCTACTCCCTGGGAATGACGGAGAGTCAGGTGAAGGTGAGCTCACCCTGTCAAACAAGAGATAAGGGGCCGGAGATCACACATTGCTCGGGTTAAACACGAGCTGTGCTTTAAACATGCTCGCCATATTTCACCTCTTTGGATAAGGATTCTCCAAACAAAGCAAGAGGACTGCGTTCGGTTTATTTCATAATTCCATTATTGGGGAGAACTGTTTTGCATTCAGTATCACATGCCGTGCTTAACGTGCTGCAGTCCAACTGTGTGTGTCTTATGAACGTCATTGTGTACTGGTTTATATATTATTGTTTTACTTGGCTAAATATGTTTGCGCGATTTTTTATTTTTTATTAGCTAACATTTGAATGAAAGATTTAAAAGTTAACACGTAGGAAAAGCAGGTTTTCATACAGTAATGGTTGAAAAATGTGGTTTTCTTTCACCGTTGTTGACGCATTAATTATAATTTCTATCATTGACTACTTGATCGGTATTTTGGGGGGGATATGGACGTTTTCAGGAAATATATGTGGATAATATATGTGGGAGACGTTCAAAGAGGAAGGATAAATAAAACTAACGAAAGACTAAGCAAAACTGTAGAGAGTACATAATCTGTAGTCAAAATATATAACATTTAGTGTAATAAGTGGATAATATTTAATAGGATGTGGTTAAAGGACAGCCAAGCTTTTCAGTACAAGCTATTTCCACATATTGTTTACGTATGTGCGACTGACTTTGTCCAAAAGACAAATTATGATTTGACATGATGAATATTTTTTGGTCTTTACATAATCATGACGCTCAATGTCCTGTTATAGTTTAAAATTACTTTAAATATGAATTTAGCTTTGATGCTTCATAAACTTAAGCTAAATGCTTAAATTGTTTGCTAATTAAAAAGTTCGGCTTTCTGGTTGCCTGTTTTTTGTTAAGAAGAAATGTTAACAACGAATCGACACATACTGGATCTTGGTATATAGTTCCTGCAGTGATAGAATGCGTTACTTGTTTGTGTTACAACAGTCTCGTTTTGGCTGTTTCTCTAGGTTTGGTTCCAGAACAGGAGGACGAAGTGGAGGAAGCGACACGCGGCCGAGATGGCTTCGGCCAAGAAGAAGCAAGACTCGGAGACGGAGAGGCTCAAGGGCGCGTCCGAGAACGAGGAGGACGACGACGAATACAACAAACCTCTGGACCCCAACTCGGACGACGAGAAAATAACCCAGTTGCTGAAGAAGCATAAACCGAACTCTTCTCTGCACCTCCACACATCGGAGAACGAGAGCTCGTAGGAAAAGGAGGCAGAGCTGAAATTTGAGAGGAACGATATTTGCCACTGAACTCCGGCCTGTTTTCCTCGGCAGTTCCAAACTGAGTTTGACTTGCACGCGGCGGAAGGGCGCGAGGCGCGTGGACACGGGCCAGTTCCAAGGAGCGCACAGATTTTTTTATTGTTACTGTTAGCAAAGTTGTCTTCGCAAAAAACGCGACCGACATGCTGCGAAAATTGCAACTGATAAGCCTTTCCACGTTAATACGAGGGTACTTACTTGTAAATATCAGCGTGCATTGTACTAAATAGAAATTATATAACTGTGAATATTTATGTGTAAAAGATACTTTTGTATAGAAGGCACCACTGACTTGTCAACGTCTCGGTTAACGTCAAATTCGGCTTTGTACATTTTAAATGGGGGGAGTATTGATTTACTTAAGTCTCGTCTCATTTTCTTAAAAAAAAAAACCGCAGTTTATGTTCTGGTCTGTCGACAAGTTTTAACTCGAGCTGCTTCCTTTTGTTTTAACATTTTTATTTGTATTTTTTTTTGTTATTTCACCGACTCCTAAAGTACATTTAATATGATTAACCATAAAAATGCACCTGGAATGAAAGCTCATCTGAAACACGAATGCAGTAAAAATTAGTTATGAAATAAGCCATTTATTTCATTTGTACATAATTAAATAATAATAAATAAATGAAAACAGGTTGTGACTAAAATATATTTGTAATATAATGCATAGAGAGTGTTGTCTCCCCGATGTTACGATGTTTCATTTTTGCTGGAATTTTCACACTTTAATTAATTTATATAATGTTTAAGTTTGTAACGGTGTTTGAATTCTGCAATATTGTGTACTGCAGATTCATATGTATTGCACTTTTATTTAATAAAATGTGAAAACACGATATGAACGTTGTATTTAATTGACAGAATTAATATTTCTGAATGAGGAATATTAAAACAATTAGGCTATAATATAACTGCAGAAGTTTATATGACGATAAAAAATAGCCAGGGATTATGCATTAATCAGTTCTGAGTACTATAATATTCTACAGAAGTTTTTTGTTTTTTTTTTTTTTTCCATTACAGTATTCGAATAGACTATATGAAACAATCTGGTTGGCTTTTGGGTCTAAAACAACAGAGGCTAAAGAAGTGTTCAGGTACTTAGCAGTTATTGTATTTCTGCATGTTGGTTTAATATTTACCATGTCATATTAAACAACAGATAAATGTTTTCTCTTTTATTAATTTCCATTATGATTTCCATTATATATACTTTATATTTAATTTAAAGTAAACAAATAGGAAAATATGATCGGAGTATTGAGTAATAACAGTTTATAAAGCAAAATCCAAAAACTGCACAACACCATCATCACCACCACCAAAAACAACAGCAGCAACAACAATAAAAATAATAATAAAAACAATAACACCAACATCAATAATAATAATAATAATAATAATAATAACAACAACAACAACAACAACAACAACAACAACATGGAAATGTGGAATCTCATTATTTTCGGGAAAAATACATAGACTAAAAAGTCTAATCTTACAGAAGCAGAATCTTACGTTTGTTAGATGGCATTTTAAACACTGAGAAATTAGCACTGTATATTCGATTCGATGAAGCCTGTAATCGGAAAAGAGATCGAAACTGTTAAGGCGAGGCTCACAAATAATACACAACTGCAAGGTGTTTGAAGAGAACATATTGCAGAAGTTGTTCACAGAAGTGCACTGAAAAGCTCATGATACATTTATACGCGGACGGATGCAGAAATGCACTGCGCAGTGTCTATACGCACACAGACACACATGGTTACATCAGCAAGTTCCTTCAAAATTGGAAGGCAGTCAAGCGCTCCACACTAGTAAATATTTAATTTATCCGATGTGATTTTAGGGCATGCAAGGCGAGCCAAGTGCGTTCGGACAGAACCAGCTGACACAAAATGCCGGCGTATTTTAGAATTATTCAAAGTGGATTCCGCTATACACTATTCCCTGAACTCAGCCCACCCCCTCCGGAGTCCTTATTGTTTATTAAACTTGAGAATTGCTATTGTAATTGAGCATCACATGTGTCATCGAGGAGAGCGAGTGCACATCAATTTGTTTGGTAATGATAATGGATGGATGGATGGATGGATGGATGGATGAATGTTATCACAGGCACGACTCAGACGCACTGCTCACAGTTCACGCTTTCACTTTCATTCATTTCTCACGTTCGTGGCTGATTTTAATCGCGTGACTTGCAACTATTTTACTTGTATCGCTTTAATTCCGGGTCGAAATATCGAACATATACGTTAAACCAGTGGTTCCTTCTCAGAAATGCAACTCTTAAAATGATTTTTAACGCAACCACCGAGCTTAAACGAGCACTTGTGTGGCGGACTATTTACTCTAATAGGACCACTGAAGTAAAAAGCAGAGCTTGTAAAACGCAGTGGGAAAATATTGTTTTTACTGTCTGGCTACAATTAACCAATTAATTTCATTTGGGGGGCCGGTCTTCTTACTTGTTTTATGTGTTTGCTACTGAAAACGCCGTTCCAATGGGATTTTAGACTGCTCTGGCTATGTTACTCGCGATAAAATGTACTCATATCGGTCTTTCTCTACAACTTTGCATGTTTGCTTCTTGACTGCGAAATCCGCGGAAACTGTCTGCAGAAAGGACGGACCTGCTGCATGGAAATAAACGAAGTTGCTGCCAAACACAGATGCATACTGATGCAGTTATTTCGCAGCCTTTTTGGCTCGGACATTTCAGCTGCGACGACATTTATCCAAGGAGGCACATAAAGACAGCAAAGGATATCCTGGCTGCTTCCTCTCACAAACTCGAGCAATGAAATAACTGTGGTGTTGAACACGGAATAGGAGAAGGAGGCGCGACAGACACGCACTGTGTATTCCCTCGATCGGACCGCTGGATGGGGGGGCTCTTCGCTAACACTCCCAGCACCGAAGCGTTTCTTTCAGCGTTCGAGAGGGGGAACATCTCTAATGTGAAAGAATGGCACTTCGTCCGTGTTAGACACTTGTCTGTGGGTTTAAGCGGCAATGTGCATCTCTTCTCTCCCGTGTGGAGGGCGAGGTCTCACGAGCGCCCCGCGGTCAGCGCGGCTAAGCAGAGCGGATTGTGGCCGGTATAGTTAGGGATCTGTTTAAAAAGGTTGCTGGACAGAATCACGACGCCTTGTCTCTCAAGTATCAAAGCACATTACGAACTTGGCTTCCTCAATTTAAAAGGCCAGGTCAGCGAACCAGTAAATGATGAAAAAAATGAGTTTTCTTTTTGTCCAGTGAGCCTGTTCATTCCATGCTAATTTCATCCATAACGAATCAGAATTATACAGGGTTTGAAAGAAAGGCTGTACAACTGCGAAACAACACAAAGCTTTGTTCACCGTGTAATGCGAATGGATCGGCTCCAAGTACCGAGCTGCGCACTCGTTTTGTACGGACAATGCGAGGGTTCCACATTTGTTTACAATTTTTTGTTGAAAAAGGGACCCTCAACGCCACTGTCCCTAACACGCTTCAGTCAAACGTCCGCACGGGGTCATGTATATTAATAACCGTTGACAGCTATTGGGTGTCGAAATGCTTATCAAAGTTTAAGCCTGTAGGTAGATGCAAAGTTAATTCTACAACAGCCTATTCTATCAAATTATTTCTCACACGCTCCCATTTGCACTCATCAGAATTAAACACAGAACTTTACTGTTGTCAGTTTGACACCAGGCCTCCTAACGTCTAAAATACAGATTTTTTTCCAGTTTAAATTTGTATCTCGTTGCTCAGTCTTACAGTTTCAAGCAGTTTATACTGCTGGGGAATTTACTGAGACTTTTACAATGCAGTGCGTCAGTCTGTTTTTAGTAGAAGCTCAAGAGCCACGCGGGGGAACCAACATGTAAATAATAATAGATCGTTGTTGTTGTTCGTAGCGGTGGTGGTGGTCTGTTTTCCTGGATGTCAGGTACTGGACTAGTTAGTGCTGATGTTCTCCTGTCTCAATATTTCCGGTTCGAATCCCGCTGCTGTTACGCCAGTACACTTCACCAGTGTCTTTACCCTTAGTCGTCGCCGTAGAAAAGTACCTTACACATCTGTAACTGTAAATCACACCGCGACCGCTTCGGTTAAATAAAGGATAATACAGACTGTCATAACGGACGTATTTATATATACAACTACTGATGTCCCAATAGGATACTACTCTATTTAAAATTATTTACTGCTATATGGATAAATTAAATGGGTGAGCTGATTATTTATTTATATAGCCTTTTGACATCGATAACATACTGTGAACGTTTGCATTCTTATTAGAATTTTACTTTTGAAATTTGTGTTTATAATGACAAGCTGCTGTCAGTAATGCTAAATGTGTGGTGTTAGGAGACGATGACGCTGCGTAACACTGCCTTGACGCACCGAAGCCGACCTGTCGGTGGTGTGTAATGCAGGGTGATGTGTCCAGAAGACACTTTAGGTGGCCAAGCGTCTCAGGACCGGTTTAATGGAAGTGGCTCGTAATATGATGTAAAACGTCTGAAGAGTAAATAAAACTGAAAACAAAGTAGTAAAACAGAATGTATTGACTGCTGTAGATCATTACCTCGGCTGCTTCGTGATATATCAGTCGGGATTTTAACGCTGCTGGTGGTCTCGAATTCTTTCCCGTTTGCTGTTTTTTTCTTTAACGAATTTAAAGTAGAGGTAGGTTTGGCGAACTAATGTTGTGCAATCCTATTCTCACATTTAATTCGTTTACTTTAACTTTTATTTCAGATCCAACTAGAAAAGGACGAGATTTAAAATTTATTCTTTAATAATAGGTAGGGCACGCAAGACTTTGCATCGCGTCCTGGGGGTGAAGTGAACAGCAACCGCTCCTGAAGAAACACCATGACGGCTCCGATCTCGCGACATGACATCATATCTGACGCTAAAGAAACGAACACAGAAATAAATACATGTCAGAAATTAGGTGTAAAACTACGTCGTGACTGTCTGCCGGAATTTTTTTTTTTCAAACCAGTTACTTAGGGCTATAAATCTGAATTAGATGTTGTCCATCGTGTCTTATAAATATGTCTCTCCGCTGGGTTCTGTGTCTCCCACAGTCAGACAAGGATAACGGTCCTGTCCTTTGTATAAACGATTTCATCAACTTACTTTTGTGACGAAGGTTAATGAACAGGTAAATACAATTTTTATCTTGTGATTGCCGACAACTATAAAACTTTTTTGAACACTGCCATTATCTGGAGGCAGTTGCACCTTCACTTTAAAATTCTACACCTCTGCTCTGACCCGCCAACGTTAATAATAATAATAATAATAATAATAATAATAATAATAATAATAATAATAATAATAAATGTATTGAATTTGTATTAGAATTTAACTTTTGACATTTCTCTTTATAATGACAACTTCTGCTTGTAATGCTAAAATGTATACTATTAGGTGATGTTGACGAAGCGTCACGCTGCCATGATGACTTAAAACTGACTAAAAAATTAATGATTTGCTGAAAAAAACTCTGTGCTTTGTGCACATTCATGCACTGTATTTATATACTACTTTTTCAACTCATGTAAAAGCAATGAAATTGTCTACCTGGAGTTTTTGGACGTGGATTCGAATCTGTGTGGAGTTTGCATATTTTTCCCGTGTCTGCGTTGGTGCTCCGGTTTCCTCTCACAGCGTTTCAGTGTTTCACACGTGTTTCATGTTATTTGTCCATCGTGTGTGCGTGTGCGCGTAGGGTAAGCAGTCACGGAAAATGGGTGAATGAAATCATGCACTTGTATGTCATGAGTACATGAGTACAAGTGGATTAAATGTGTGGATGCTGATTAAAATAATAAATGACAAATAATAAATAATAAATATGCCCAGACGCCAAATTACTACAGTTCCTCAAAGAAACATTGCACTCAAATGGTGAGGAGTTGTAGCCTACTTATTGAACCTTTTCACCCCAAGTATGATTTTATCTCTTTCCTTTTCATTAGCAGTGCAGCTTTGGGTCTTGTGCTCTATAAGCTTTTTGGAAAAAGTGTTCCTGATATTATGCATTTCACATTTTCCTTATTGTTTTCATAGGCATCTTCTCTACAGCTCTTTGGTCTGTAGCAGTTTTTGTGCAAGGGGCTGAGCAGTGCCTCAGTGACATCTTTTAATCATTCTGTATTAAACTGTTGGATGGTGACTGCAGTAAAGGAGTCTTGAAGGGGCTCAGTGCATGTCACTGATTTCTTCATATAGGCAGGTGCAGAAATGTTCATTTAGCTAACACACTAATGGCAATAAACCACACTGTTTTATCTTCATACTGACGTTCAGTTATGTATGGAGATCCGCAGGCTGATGCAGCCATGAACAGAACGAAGCTGCTGTAATAACTTGCTCCATTATTATTGTGTATGATTGTGGTCACAGTTAGTGCAGCTGTTTTAGATACAAGCAGTATACTCCAGTGTAATATTTTTACTGTAGACATATGAGCCTCAGATATAGCACAAAATGTTAGGGGCTATTTGAACAGCTTGTTGCTAGTTGTTCCTATGACTCTCAATGTGGAATATTTCCGCAATGTTTCTTCTTTAATATCACTGAAATAGGAGCCCAGTTGACAAATGGTTCATCCTGCTTGACAAAATGAATAGATTCTAGGTTAGAAAAGAAATACTGATGCTTATTGCAATAACTCTGAAAAGGGGGAAACAACAGCTTAGACACTAAATGAGAAAACAGCACTGGAAACACTGAGTGAGACATGATACATGAAACAAACAAAATTCTTTGTTTACACAGGTCACTGTAGAGTGTATGAGTGAGCTGTCCCAGAAGGTTGGATGCTATCAGGCTTGTTCAACCAGTGCCCACATAAAACAATAAACACCAAGAAATAAAAAAGTTTTTATTTCTTTGTACTTACTGCTTCACGAACAGTTTTACATCCATTTGCAGAGTAATACAATGTTAAATACCTGGCTAATGTTTTCGAAAATTCCAAACCATTTGGCCAGTAATTCTATGTTAAATGCCTGGCACATGCAACCAGCGGCATATGACACAAATCCAGTTCTTTATGTAGCAAGTTCAGATTTACATAGTTGAGTCAAGGTCACGCAGAAGGGAAAGAAAAGGCCAGATGATAAAAGACCATTTTTAAAATAAAACATGCCAGGGACAAATTACAGCTACAGTATGAAAACAGATTAACTTCAATTATTATTCAATTATAATTACACCCATTTGGGTATAATCATCATCCTTGGTGAGATTAATTTTATAAATTCAAACATCAGCTATTCCTCCACTTAAATTGCCAATTAAATGAGCTGACTGGCTGTTGAGGTACATCAAATAGCACACATACATTTATAACTTGTGCTTCATCTCCTTGGGCTGTATGACTGCAGCGTGTGATTTCATGCTATCTGTTCAGTTACATTATGGGGCCTCATCATTATAAAGTATTGCAGAAGCAAGATCCCCATTACTAGTGATGCACTTGATTCATAAATTGAGGTCAGTTAACCTCCATCTGGCCTAATTTTACAATCTGGATTATTAAAAAACTAAATACCAGAATACAGTATAATGAGCTCTCTATGTAGGGTGGTTTAGTTGTTTACATACACGAAATGTTTTGGTATAAATGAAACCATTCATTACCCGCAAGGAGACCACCTGTGCTGAACATGTGTTGGGTTTGCTGGCATGGTGTACTCATCTGGATGAAAGTAGGGATGTGCTGGTGTCCAGGTGTCCTGAACATCAGTTACATGCCTTGGGGATCAGTGGCAACATCTGCTGAGTGACTTACGGTATTGTCATGGTAAGAAACCTGCACCGAACGGAGCCACTGCGATGATGCTGATGGGTCATTGGTTCACTCCAATCAAAATCTCATTGGAAGCGAAGTTAATTACTTTAAATGTAACCCCTATTCTCTATTTTTCACCCTTACAGTCACACCACAAATATATTGTTACATGCATTCGTGGAATTGTTTTCATATAACTTTAATCACAGAATCTATGGAACTGAATGAGGTATATTCTTACAGCTAAGGATTTTAACACTGTTTGCCACTGTTGCTCTTTCAGCTTTTTTCTGAAGAGTGAAATGGAGTTTTATCACTCTACACACACACACACACACACACACACACACACACACAAATATATTCAATTTCATAAGTTTAAAGGCAATACATTTTGGTGATGTATAACACTACACTCTCAGCATGAGCATGGACGATGCACACACTATACATTCTGACATACTTTCTCAGCAAAACACACACCCACAAACAAAAGTAATAAACTGTACAAGTCTAAAGTTAATAGAGTTTGGTTGTATATATCATTCCACACACATGAACATGGAGAGAGGCAGGGGATTAGAAGGGTTTTCTCACTGCACTTGCATGCTAATGTACTGAACTAAACAAGGTTAAAGGGAATAAAGTTTGGTGTTATATATAATGCTCTGTACTCGTGTGAGCTGACACTTTTTCACACACATGAACATGGACACTGCACATGTTACAGGCAGAGACACATTTTCCCGCTGAAACACAGAAATGTATTAAATTGAGCTTAAAGGTAATAAAGTAAGTTTGGTAGCATATAACATTATACACATTAGCACAGATTCTGCACACACTCTACACACATGCCGACACACTTTGACACTGAAACACGCACATACACACAAATGTACTAAACTGAACAAGTTTAAAGGTAATACATTTTGGCAATATTTAACACAGAATACACCTCAGACCCTTGTTGTTTTCTGTTGGGAGACCGAACTAGCAATAGAAAGAGCTGAAGGGGGGTTATATATGACTTTAAGGGCAATACTGTACAGTTTGGTGATATTTTGTGTTATTACTATTTACCTTTTCACCTCTGTCCTTCCTGATTTGACCCAGGCATGAGCAGGTAATTCATCTAGTTTAAACATAAGATAAAATATTCTAAAGAGCCTCCAAGCACTGTAAAACTACTGCAAAACTTACCTAAAACTTCTCTTAGTTGTTTTTGATGTCTAAATTTTAGGTAAGATGAATAAATGAATTAGGCATCATCAGTTGCTAATTTTATAATCCAGATTGTTATGAAATGGACATGGTTTTCTCATGAATCACAAACAGATGACAGACAGGCACAGTGTGTAACATGCCCTATTCATCTAATCTGTTTCAGCCCCCATTGACTTGTGCCCCTTTGGCCCTATATTACAAGGGATTACAGTATATACAAGGGTGTAACTCCACGCTAGGCTGCTGTCCCAGAAAGCAAAAGCTGTCCCACACGTGCTTTGTCTCTTATCTGCTTCCCAGCCACTTAGTAGAGCCCAGATAAAGGGTGTCCTGGGACCTCCCATCAGGCCCAGAGGCTTTGCTGTGGCAAGAGTAAAGCTGTCAGTGATCTGCTGATGAGCAGGGCAGATTCCTTGCTTGCTTTGTGCCATCCTTCTGCATGACTGGCTGAGCAAATACCATCCAGCCTAGCTGTGCCCTTAGGCTTGTCTGCTTCCATAGCTGGGTTTGAAAAGACAAGCCAAGACAAACCTTCAATTACAGCTGCAATGAGGATGTGATATATGAATTGTGAGTACATTGCAGCAAAACCAATGTAAACAAGAAAGGGAGCTCAGGTAGAAATAATACTAAGGATGTTGGAGCTCTGATATACTGTGCAAGGCTTGATGTTGATTTGCCTACATACATCCACAAGACTCCACTTGATGACCACAGCCTGATCAGTGAAACAAAAGCATGTATTGGCTTCAAATGAGCAATCTGATTCTACTCTGTATTGTGAATCCTTGCCATAACCATGTTTTGCCTAGGGCTATAGTGGTTTACAGTATTCATTCTCTCCTATAGACCAGAAACTGTGCTATTCAAGGCCACTAGGTATCTGTTTGGACAGGGTGAGACTAATCGACAGTGGACAGATAGACACGTGTAAGTCTGATTTAACAGCTAAGAGGCTCCACATTTCTACCCTCTCTTGTTTTATACAGTTCCTCCAGAAAATAACATCTGAATCAAGTAACCTCCAAAAGGAAGATAACACTGTATTTCTTTAGTTGTTTGTTCTAAGTCTGTTGATATGATAGTTATAGTTTTTTGACCCATTTCTGCTTTATTTAGGCCACAATGATGAGGGTTATCTGTCTCAGCCGGTGTTATCAACGTTTCTCTTATTTAAAAAGAGAAGAGGGAAAAGGAGCACGGTGATTGATGAGGAGGCTAAAGTTTGTTATGGCCTTGTTCAAAGGGCTCGCAGCAAACAGTCAACGGTTTGTTAAAGGCTTTGTGTCAGCCCCCCCCCCCCCCGAGAGCGGGGGGGAAAGGGGTAAATAATGACAAAACGAGCACCTTTGGTGGACTCTGGTAGCAAAAAAAAAGCCACCTTCGTCGGCCCAGTCTTTTGTTCTGAATTTTATTAGGAGTAGCCGTGCTAAAATAACCTGTTAACACGTATCACAGTGGTGCAATAATAACCTCCTCAATCATATTTTAAAAGTCACGTCAAGCTGCCCCAGTATAATTCATCTCTATGCAAATAAATCAGTGTCAGCCCATTAGTGTATTGCTGAGGGGTTTTATTAAAATGCATCCTTCTCCCAGTATTTTTTTTTACTCAGGACCAATAAAACATGAGCCCTATTGCCCAGGAATTATAGCCACCATTAGAGTAACATATGGACGGCGTGCACTCTGAAAATACAAACCAACAGATAAAGTGGCAGGGTCGAGGCGGGTGCAGACACTTAGGAAAATGGCAATGGAGTAATAGATTTCCACAAATACCCCCATGTGTGCACACAGACGCGCGCGTGCGCACACACACACACACACACACACACACAGACACACACACACACACACACACACACACAGACACACACACAGGATTTGTTGCTGTGTGGCTCTTTTATTCACGCTTATTTCCTGACCTGTCATTTATACTGGAGCAACAGGGGGTGCTGTGGTTAGGGAAGTGGGCTTGACTTGTGAGTTAGAAAATGCTTACTTTGAATCCCATCAGTGGGAAAGAAGCAAGAGAAACAGCTATGTTGATCACTGTAGCACATATCAGTATGTGAAAGTGTTTAACTGTAAAACTTATATTTAAATCCAACCCAAGCAGCTGTAAATGAAAATTTCACCATATATGTCACATGAATTGCCATCAGTGTTGAAATATGACTACTAGAGAGGCACTATATGGTGCCCTGACTGCAAATACATTACTGACCAGCCTGTAAGAGTCTCATTTACTGTTTCTATGTATAGTACCCTGGTTTTTAATTGATTGAATGAACTGGATTCTAAACCCATGATGTTCTGGTGTTCCTCTCTTCACAAAAACTACTTCATGTTTCTGACCAGCAATAACTTGATAAGCAGGATCTGTTTTGTCATGGACCCGAATTAGTGAATGACTCAAGCAGATGTCTTATAGAGACCAGGTCTGGTGCGTCCAATTCTTGTGCTGAATCCAAACAAGTGCCTCAGGGTCCTATAATGAACACTTCACTTGGGTTTCTGGGAAAATTAATAAGGAAAATATTTGTTCTACAATTCTTCACAGCAGTGTTTGAGGAGAAATGACACTTTTAGGGAGAGAGCTTTGCAAAAGCCTGATTATCTGTCTTTTTACGGTTTATCAAAGTCACTGGGGCCTGTCACAGGCCTGCCAGACGCGGATTTTTCTCCTTTATGGCATCATTAATTTAGCATGGGTCGTTAGCCCCCACACACATCCCCATTTTTGACAAATGTGGCCCACAAGCGACGCAAATGATGTACCGCGCCCCAGCAAAGGGGTGTCACATGACAAACAGGAACCGCCCCAAAGCCCTCTTGCCCAGTGTGTTTACCTACATGCATTTCAAGGGGATGGTGTGTGTGCGGTTTTGGATGCTCCATTAACGAGAGACAGCTCACTCAGCAGCAACTCTGTGACACGCGTGGTCCTTGACGGCGTTTTAATGGGACCACTAGATCGTTGCGGGAGGCGGCATTAAATATTGCAGAGGGTGAAAAATGATAATCCAGTGAACATCCACATGCAGAACTGCTGCCATCACGGTCTGGGGTGATGGGGGATAGCTGTGAGTAATGGCCTTGGTAATTTGGGGAAATTCCTTATTTAAAAAGCACAGGTCATAGACTAGTTGACGTTTTCATTTTCATGGTGATTCTCTTCTAAACATTATTTTTGTGGTCTGAGAGTGGTGCAGACTACAGTGGATAAAATTAAACAAGACCAACAACGACGATCAAATTCAACCCCCTTATAGAGCAATGAAAGCCTTCCACGTTGGGTTCCCGACTTGCAAACAAAACTGCGACTGGAAATCTGTAACCTGATTTTTGTGGAACTCGAAATGCAGTTAAAACTGAAATATGTATACATCTGTCTACTTATTAAATGACTATTTTCTGAAAAACCCCTCAGATAAAACTATAATAAATTTAAAAAAAACACTTCCAGTCATCCATTATGAATAATTTGTTGTCCAGTGTGGGGTTGTGCTGTGGTAGAAACAGGTTGTGAGGTAGGGTGTGATCTGGATATGATGCCACTGTACCACAATATTTTTTTACATAGCTACATAAGAAATAACATTTGTTTAAAATTACTGAAAATGTGTCATCAACACAACCCCCCTCTCAGTGCCACTGGTCACTGGTTGGTGGGTCACTTTCTACTTTTTTCATCATTTGGAACATTAATAAAAAGGGTATTAAAACATCCCTTGAGTTACTTACTGCAAACATTCTGTATACATCTTTGATATAGTTATGGAAAAAAGAAATATGTTAAGGCATTTCATTTTAACATTTTTACTAATTTCATACTACTTCATACAAGCACTGGGAGTGAGCTGTAAGATGAAGGTTCTTCACTACTATTGTGTTAGCACAAAAGTAATGGCAGAATACAGAAATCCAGCTAATTTTCACTGAAAGACAGAAAATTTAAAAACTAGAATTATGAAGTTATGCAGTTAGAAATAACCTGTATCTCGAATGATCACGACAGAAGGAATCAGTGGACTGAAAAGACACAGATGAGTTGTAGAAGGGTGCATAATGCTGATCTAGTCCACTTTTAATCTGTGTAGACTACAGTAGCATGCTATAAAAAGAGGATCAGCTTCACAGCTCAGCTGTATTAAAATTTTCAGCATTTTCTCAATGCTGTTAAAACAAGGGACTATTTCTTTCTTCTTCTGGAGCCCTCAAGAGCTTGCAGGTGACCACTTGGGTCAGGGACTTTGATATAGTAGGATGCTCCAGGGCGGCAGCTGTACTGACATGCTCACACAGTCATGTGCAGGGGAGACTAGCACAGAACAAGGTGGCCAAGGTTCTCAGCTCAGCCATCTGCTTCACATTTGTGTACCAAGTTTGAGTTCATGGTTTTGTCATGAACCCAAACCCGGGACTCATCAGATGAACTCCAGAAGGCCTCACTGTATCCATGCTAATATCCCCAGTGCTGCTTATGACCTACTTACAGAGTCCATCTTTGAAAACCTATTGATTAGAGTCCCAGATCACTGTGTCTTGTCATGTAGACTCTGATCACAAGATGGAGGAAAGAGGCTTTAAGTGCATTGACTCAGCCCTCTGTGACACGCGAATGACCACTGCTCCAAGCACTCAGGCAGAGGTCAAAGGGCATACCCAAAGCCGTCTGACGCTAACAGGATAGGAGGTTAATTTAACCTCTACAGAATGGAGTACATGAATAGAAAAATGACTTTTGAAAAAACAGTCATTTTAGCACAGAAGATTGATAACCAAATAAAGTTTTGATTTTACTGCCAGTGTTGTTTTTATGTGTGTTTAATCAATGCTTCATGCTCATAATCCTGAGGGCAGGAATCTCCATAATCAATGAAGAGTGCGACAGACTGCAACATTCTCCCCTTCCTTCTGCATTTTTTCTTATTTACTTATTTGTTTTATATATAGATGGACAACTTTTACATGATTTCTTCAAATAAAAATACAGACATAGACGAAGAGGCTAAAAGCCCAAAGGGCACTTGGTTGCCTGTAATCCAGGACTCCTGTGAGACATGGTCTTTTTCCTGCCTCTGCTAACAAGCGTCTCCATGGATGTTTTCATTTTATTTCATTTTGTTTTACGTTTACAAGCATCAATAAAGCACACATCGATGCCCTGCACCGTTAAACTCGAAAGAGTTCCAATAAAATCCCTCAGCGATGGCCTGCTTGTAAAAAATGGAAACCCATTTGACCCTGTGGAGGACGGACTCTTTTGTATGGTCAGATGATAAACCAGGTTGCAGAGCTGGACTCCAAGCTATTTGAGAAGTAGGCATTACCTGCCTTCAGTGGGAAAGGTTACAGCTGAAACAAAGAAACCTATTACCTCTAACATTTATATAAGTTTTTTTAAAATTATTATCTTTTGGGTATAACATGTATCCATCATGGCAGGAAATAATTATTTAGAAGAATCACGGCTTTATGGGACAGCATGACCAAACTTTAATGAGTGAATCTGAGTTGTTGTTTATGTATACTGAACTGAACGGTTTTCCTGAGCTTTAAATCAGAGTGACAAGATCCAGGTACAATCTCTGGAATCCCAGACTAGTATTAGCTGGGATCTGTTTGCATTAAGCAAGCAAGGACTGATTGATCTGTGACCCAAGTATTGCTATTTATTCCCCAATGAAACTGGCAAACTTATAGCCATACCAGAGACATTGCACAGGTAGCATACTGTTGTAATTTCCTCAAGAAAGGGTGTGAGATCTTTGTCTTTTTCTTAAGTTTAAAGACCTTGTTTCAGTTCAGATATCTTTTTTGTTGAATCTATTTTTGAATCTGCTTCTGTGTGCGTCGTCATTCAAATCTGAGTCTGTTCTTCAGACAGGTACGGTGACTCTGAATGTGTGAATATACACTTTGGGTACCTGTAGTGTGTTGGTGTATATCTGTGCATGAATGCTCCTTGTATGTCCTACCCTAGACCTGCACCTTGTTCATCCACACCAGATTCCTATCTTTGTACCTTCATACGAGATCTTGCTTGGGAACTCCCAGCAGCCTGCTATGCCTCTGAAACTATGAGATATACTGAGCTGTGGGCCTCAGAGGCATTAACATCCATTTGTAACATTGTTAGGCAAACATAGCCCTTGGTGAGCATGGGAAAACAGCATTATAACCTTGGGGTGAATTGACCAGGAAAACAAGGCACAATTTGAGCCTTGTTCCGAGAACCCCATGTCTGGCCTATCTGCGTAGACCTGACAACTTTCTAACATGTATACCAACTTTCCCAGGCAGGATTAGGTACATAATGGAACATTCTCCTACGAACATGATCGCAAATCACATCTCCTTGCCCCACGCAGTTGTGGACACAAACCATCCTCCCATTTAGGAGAAACAAGAGAGCCAACCTGAAATTGTGTTACATCACTTTAGCTGGACAAGGTGTAATGAAAACACCATTTTGCAGTTTTTGTTAGAACAGGCTTAGAACAAGCTGCAGAGGGCTTGAGGGCTTGAGGGTCTGACAGTTTGGGATAGCCAGTGGGATACTGATGGGGGTCCTATTTTAGCTTGTAGAGGATGGCAATGGAGTGCAGGGCTTTCTTACCAGAACTATTCACAATTGCAAAAATAAACCTAAAGTGAGGACCCTAGGGAACTGAATGCCAAAAATGTTCAGTTTGTCAGTGGTTTTCTAGCCCGTAGAAGAGACTGACCTGAAATCAGTCGGATAATTCCCTAAGCCATCCCACTGCGTATGGTCCCGGGCCCTCTCTTTCAGCCACTATCTCAGCACTGTGAAGGGGCTCAAAGGGGGCCTTTTGTAATCCTGTAAAGTGGAAAAATACCAATTTGTAGTAATTTGTCTCCCAGTGGAGGTGGGTGTTAAGGGCACTTGCCTCTCACACCCTCATGTCCATCATGCAAGCCTGGGTGGGCTGGAGAAGAACAAGGCTCCATACAGATACAAAAGCCATGGGCTGGACACCATATTTTGTGCTGACTGTTTGACAATATTGAGTCAATGTTAAGGATGTTGTCATGAATTCTAAAGAGTACGCACACAACTCTTAGCAGAATCCCAAAGCCTTCTGGAATGAAATGAGCATTTCAAAAAATTTATGAGCTTTATCTACATTTGTAGCTGGTCCAGTTTTTGAAATAGCTGAATTATTTTACCTTCATTGTCTTTTTATGGAAGCACACTATATGCCTTTCAATCTAATTTTGGAATTCTGTCCGAAATAAAGTTAGAGGAATAAAAATAAAAATGTAACCACATTTGACGAGGACTGTATTTTCGTGGTTTGTAAAGGAAATTGTAATATAATGATAATTAAATTGTCCTGAAAGTAGAATACAGCGGCAGCCTCTGCTTTTTAAAGGGTACCGTTTAAAATCAGTTTCTTACGGATGAATCAGTTTTGTCTGCTTCTCAGTAAAACCTCACACACACGCACGCAGTACAGCAGTATGTTTCATACATTATACGGACCGCATTTCCGACATGTCCCATTTAATACGGAAAGAGGGCAAAGCAGTTACCGGATCTGTCATCCCGGCGTATTGACCACGGCTGAGCTAAAAGTTAACACAGCAGCAGAGGTGCGAGCACAGCCGACAGGAGGCGCGTTTCGCTGACTCATGCAGAAGCGGGACGTTCAATCGCCTCCCGCCCCGCAGAAGCGCGCGCGGAGGCCCCACCGCGCGTCGCGTCGCGTCCTGCCAGATCAATCAGTCCATCGGCGTGTCGGAAGGAGGGGACCTTCGGGGTCGCTCGATATTTCTCACCCCAAGAGTGTGATAATTATTGTGACAGTGACATTAAATAATTCCGTTTGCTTGCTCCGTCCGATTACTGCAGAGCTGAGATTTCGCACGTGAGGGTCCGTTCGCGGAAGCGCTCCGGGCGCAAATTTTCGGAGCTCACGCGCGAAAGACGTGCGACTAAAGCAGGTGCTGAGCTAAACCGCGCAGTCTGATCCGCGGGTATTTATGGAAGTGCTGCTACAAAAGTTGAACATTTTGGTTTTCACGAGCCATTGTCTCCACAGTACGAAGTAGATAAGGCGTATGTGTTTTTATATGTGATGCTGTACATCTTTATTTTTCTTTGTATACAGGGTCATAACATATTAACAGGTATGGCTGTGACAAAATACTGACAGCAGTACTCCAAAAATACATAAATTCCGTAGGGATGCTTTAGGCTCACCCTAGCTTCCCTTTTTAGGTGTATGGATATCTATATGAAATATAGCATCAGTTACTGATGTGGATTATTCTGTGTTTGTATTGAATATTTGCTTTCCCACCACTACTGTGTCTTATTTTGCAATTCATATGGTCACTGCATGTGTTGCGTTTGGCTGGAGTAAGTTTGTCCGCAGAAAAGTAAACACTTAGGTGGGGCAGGAGGTGCCTGAGTTATTAGGTACCAGAGGCGGATACTTTCTGTGGCACCCCACCCCTCTCAGTACACTTTGTGGCAAAATTCTTTGTAATAGTAACAATACATAGCATCTAATCTGAAGGAAATCATTAATGGTTAAAAAGAAACCAAGTCAGATAATGCACGATGAAAATGTTACTTAAAATTACCGTATTAATTCATACACATTTTAAAACAAACTAATAGGCTTGATGGGGCCCCGCTACGATTAAAAGTGGAATTTGGGCTTTGCTTCTATGTGGTAAATGAAAACACGGCAGTCACAGAGCGCCATCACTACTCTCCAACACTTTAAGCTGTGAGGGGGTCAGCATTCTCCCTATAATACTCCACAACGGTTAAAAACAACAATTTACAGATATAAAACAGTGATATGGCGTTTTTTAAAAAATCATTCCTGCAAAGAATTTTTTAACAACCTTTGGGCTCAGCACTCGGGGGCAAACCGCCCCCTCACTAATGTTACACTTGCTCACACATCTCCCATGTAAATGTATAAGGCACATTCTCTATTAAATTATGTGAACATGCAGTCCAAACGCTGGAATCATTAGTTATTCATTATTGTGTAACTAGTAAATTATGCTGCATTCCAGCCTATAATATAGAAGGATTAAAACTCAGCTTTCACTGAGTACAATTGCCAAATTTCTCACCCTAAATACTTTATGTTTTGTTATTGTTTATGTTTATGCTCAGGGTTTGCCGAAACAAGATCATTTCGGGCAAATGAAAGTGAACTGTCACAGGACAACGATCAACTTCTGTTAACCGATTTTCTCAAAGAACGTACTTTTTTTTAGAATATGACAAACCATTCTAAAATGTTTCCAACATACTTAAATGCATCTGGCCAAATGTGTGAAAGCAGCTGATGGTCTGTGGTGCGTGCTCGCACTATGGACGGAGCACCCATCGCCCATCGATCCACATTCGCACCCTAAACTTTAGTGAAGAGAGGAAGTGCAACAGGGGACGGTAGGGCGGGGTGGGGGGTGTCTCGGGCTGTTGTCGCAAAGCTTATTGATCGGAAAGGGCAGTAACAAACAGTAAAAACCTCTCTGAGTGGAGATCTGTGAGGAGCTCCTGACAGCTCATTTCATTCCGCCAAGGACGGAAATGTCAACCCTTCGGCTTTGCGGGGAGCAGGTTCGCGTGTATCCGTGTACCGGATTATTGGTCCGTAGAGTTGATCTGGCTTCCTGGACGCTCAGACATGACCATGGTAACTTTGGCACCACATTGCTGCGCGCACACATCATGCATTTTCCTTATATTTCCACAGATGCATGCAGCATACCCCACACACACGAAGACAGCGGATAGCGACGTGCACGCTCGAGCGCATGTCTTCATTATATTCATGGTTTTATAAACCAAGAGCATCGACAATCCGCCGTTAGATTGATGGGCCCCTTGTTCCCTTCTGTCTACGTACCCAGAAACAACATAAGAATAATAAAAAAAGTCCACACTCGTCCTCTTTGTTTTTATTATTAAGAAAGGGTGGTTGTCGAGGAATTGTTTTATTATTATTATTAATTTAATGTATTATTTGCTTGTTAGGCATTAATCACGGTGTCCCATCTGGAGGGCGACGGCGTGACTATGCGAGGAGAAGCAGCCATTCTGATCTCAATTAGATTATGCCTCTCTTCTTCGCCCACCCATAAATCATTCCCCCAAAGTGAAATTAACAGTTACTGGAGCGCATTAATAATCTGCCGGCGTCGGGGACGGGCAGTCATCGGAACCTGCCCGCTCGCCCGATGCTGAAAACATTATTTTGTTTGGAAAATATAAACATTGCACGCTAAGGTTCCTTTGTAACGGCGCCCACCCCAGGCCTGCTCCCCGGTCCCCTCGCAGCCCATCCCCATCTCTTACTGTGACAGGAAAAAATGAGGGGGTCCGAATCGCCAGACATGTAGCCACTGTGACCCAGATGGGCTCGCGGTTGAATCCCATTTGTTCTAAGTATCCGTGTTCTTCACAGTTGTCTACCGATGCATTGTAACCACGCAAGCATTATTAGCAATCTTGCTTATAGTTTTATGTTTTCATATCATATCACTGAAACTAATACTGCCTCAGGTTAAATAAAATCTTACACTTTCTCTTATATTACTAATTATGACGTCTATAATATATACATGCAACTATTGCTTTGCAGCTATAATTATTATTAAACCTCTATTTAGCTGACATATGTCTAAGGTATTTTTCAGTGTTAACTATACAGGCAACGATTTATCCATTCATGCTGGGTACTATTATTTTATCACGTCATAGTAAGTACTGTACCTTGATTAAGGGTGGTATAGTAGGAAGGGGGTCTGAAGCAGGGCCCCCAGATGAAAAGGTGACAACCTTAACCTCTATGTTAAGCATGTGTAATATGGTATTGTGACTGACACAGGGATGTTGGTTAAGTATGCAGACTTGTATTCTGAACGTTCCAGTGTTATAAGGGGTCTTCTGCTGTATTTTTAAACTAATTGTCACCATTGTGTGTGGGGTGGGTTATCTCGTTTCACTATTAGGAAGCTTAATTGCAAGCCCCCTGCACATCAAGGTGCCCCACAAATCTTTGCTACTGTTAAGTCTGTCAGTGACAGTTATTGAACACGTGTGTGCTAGGTAAGAGATTGCAAGATACAGGGAGTAGAGTAGTACTGACCATTACCCAGGTGAAGACATGGATGGGGGAGGGGGTGATGTATGAGCAGCACTTAAACCCTTTGTGTCATGTACATCACATCTTTGATAGATTAGAAGTGTGACATTAAAATGGAAATGAGTTCTTGGAGGTTTGGCAAGGGGCTCCTTCTAACCTTCAACCTCCCAGTGAGACTGTCATCTGACCGGATCATCTACCAGGGGTATACAGACTCTTCTCAGGACCACAGAGGGGCAGGTACTGAAGGTGGAGGAGGGGCATAGCTGAGAATGTGGACCAATGTAGTAGCACCCTGAACCTAATGATGGGGCTCTTCTACAACCTAGTATTGATTTTTTTGAAGCTCTTCTTTGTGTATTACATTGAGAAACCTCATGTGCTCTTTAGAATCATTTCTCTCTATAGATTAAACTGAAGATCCTTTGGATCCTGTTGGATTTATATGATGTCCGTGGTCCACCAGCCCATGTGTTCATACATTTGCATACTGCATATGTGTGTTTTTTCAATAAACTTGTCACACATTCTTATTTTATGGGTTTCCAACCATCTTATAGGAGGAGCTTGGAAAAAAAGGTACTGTTCCAACAGATGTCTCCCCTAACAGTTTCCCTGTCATTCCAGCTTCATTTCAGAAACATTAATTTTACATCTTTGTAAATGAGGATCCATGTCCCTCCCGTGCTTTCAGCTGCATGCCACGCTCCTGTGGCTCTCCTGTGCAATCAACATCCTACAATTCCCCTTGCTTAACAAGACCCTTCTGTCTGGGACGATGAACAGTGAACACGGAAGTGCCAGGGAGACACGTCTGGATAGTACGGAAGAAAAAAGGGCGTGTGTGTGTGTGTGTGTGTGTGTGTGTGTGTGTGTGGGTGGGTGGGTGAGAGAGAGAGAGAGAGAGAGAGAAGGGAGGAATTCCCAGGGATGCCTGATCCCCTCTCACATCTGTTAGGCCAGTCAGCCGGGGGTCCTCTCCGCTCAGACACCGGCAGCCATAATTAATTACACCATTTACATTGGACTATTGACTAAACAAATACATAAATCACAGGGGCCCCCAGTCAATAGGTGCAGACATATTTAATCATGTTCTAAATAATGATTACTGTTCCCATAATGCAATAATTATTTTCAGCAGCTGACTTGAATTAATTTTCTGTCACTGTGCCATCATAAAGAGAATGAAAGAGAGAGAGATAGAGAGAGGAGGCAGAAAACAACACCTAGTTTAAGCTTCTCCATGTTCAGTGACAGTGACAGTGATGATCCAGTAAGGAATTTGGGAGCCGCGTCCGTGCCGGCTGACAGTCGAGAAGTGGCTGTCAGAAGCACGGGGGACATGTGCTGCTTTGTTTGTCAGCTGGATCCTATGCCACGGAGGGGCGGGGAACACGCATTGCCTGTCCACCCGCCTTTTCATCCACGCTCTTCCTTTTCCAACTCTGTGCATTTTATTCCACCCCTTATCATCATGTCTGAGCCATTGTCTGCCTATAGTACTAAAGCGTTGCTGTTCCAATAACTGAGATTACAATAATAACTTGACATTATTACCATTTAACAGTTATTACTGTTTCTAATTCCAACCCATTAAACCATGACTTTTTGCTGTGTTTGATTTCTGGGCAACATGTTGGATACGCTAATGAAGACTTAAAGTGGTTTACAGCTGTCATTCATGGAGTGAAGATGACAGCGGTTTGATGAAACCATCATCCTTTGGCATCAGCTGAAAGCTCCTGGGAAAGGCTCATCCAAACATCACAATCAGGAGGCAGTCTCCAGGTCTGCAGCAGAGCAAGGTCGCAGGTTAACCACTCTCTGTTTGCCACCCGTCCTCTGGCCTGTGATAAGTGCATTTTTTCCACCTCCACAATCTGACTGTTTCAACACAGAAGCGGTGGGTAGCAACCGGAAGCCCAGAACCCTACACAAAGGAAAGAGCAGCCCATTTTGGTGGTGAGAAACGCTAATATTTATTCATGATAAAGAGAAAGCAGTGCACTGTTGGCACAGTCTACTTCATTTACATGCCGTTATAGAGTGGCCGACCTGTCTTGGGATCACTGTCCGTCACCAAGTAGATGAACCTGTCGCATCTGCTGCGCCATCACGTCAGCCTCTCTCTGTGGAATGCTTCTTTGTCTTCGGCCTCATTTTGGGTTGAGTGAGTGGCGGTAGCCATTTGGATCAGCTGAGGAAAATGAACATTTTCACAGCTCACATTTATCCTTCAGTGAATCCTGAGAGGCAAACAGTGGGAGGTGACAAGAGCCTCAGCGACCAACACGTGCCTTTCCTGACCCATAAGCGCTGGCAGTCTGATTGAGATGTTTCTGCCTTCAGCCTCACGTGAAAGAACTTGGACAGGTGGCATGGTTTTTACTCTAACTGCTATGGTGGAAACAGCAGGACTCCTCAAGTAAGAGTAAGGTTTCACTAACTTTCTCAGCCTCTGAACCAACTGGTCTGGTTTCTCCTCAGTGCTTTAGCTTCTCAACATATGGCCTGTGTTTCTTCTTAATTTTGGTGCGTGAAATTAAAAAAAAAAAAACATTCTCATTCAAATTTACCCTTTGCTCCTTAAATAGCACAAGCAATCTAAAATTTTAAAATATGATTGTCTACCTCAAATTCCAACATCATTAATGTTATAAAAATGGTAACGTGTAACATGGCTTTTGTATAAACAGGTTGTACAAATATTAAACCAAAATATTGTGTTTAATAACCATGCTAAATGTAGTAGAAAATGAGTCAGATGAGTGTGAAGAATTGAGTGATGCTGAACTAAAGGTTAACAGTCCAGTTTGTGTCTTCGATGCATGTGCATCCTTAATGAGCCACATTTTATTTACACCTCAAACAGACAAGTTTCCTTCTCCAGTCTTAAGTTGCTAAATTGCCCTCTTCCTGGTAAAATTTATTGCCATTTAAACATGACAAAAAGGCCATTGAGGTGGTCATTACAATAATCCATCATGTCTACAACTGCTGCTGTCCAGCCTTGCGGTAAATTCAATCTGAGTGGGGTCAACCGTTTTTTTTTTTTTTTTTTTATGCTGAAAGCTGTCATTTCCTGACCGTCATTATTTTACCTTTGTCAACAAAAGGGCACTGGAGGTAAGTGACACAGAGTATCCCACCATGTGGCCAACAAACAGAGCTCCCTGTCCCTCTTTGGAGTTATAGCTAAGAAACACATTGGAGGACTAAGGTCTATGTCATGACCAGTTCACAAATACACTGTGCCCTCTGCTGAAAACTTTTAAAAAAGGAAAGACCCAAACTATGACTGGGGTGACAGTTGGAGAGTTCCATCAGTAGAATTCTTAGAATCCCATTACACTGCTGGACTACAATCTGTGGAGCACACCCCCCCCCCCCCCATTTTACACTGCGTNCCATTACACTGCTGGACTACAATCTGTGGAGCACCCCCCCCCCCCCCCCATTTTACACTGCGTTTTAATCAGGACAGCTACTCATTCCGTATAAAATTTGCAGAAGTAACTATAAAGCCCACCTGATTCTAATACCTGTGAATTATGTATATCACTGTCAAGCAAAACAAGTGATACTAGGGTATTACCAACCGCATGGGTCATAGTTCCTTATATAATGATTTCAGTTTGTGCTGAATGTTCTGTCTTTGTTTGGGATTCCTCTGGGTTCCTCCCACTGCCCAAAAACATGTTTAACTGGTTACATTAAATTACTTATGATGTGTGTCTGTGTGACCGAATGTGTGTGACTACCTTGTGATGGACTGGTGTTCCATCTGGGGAGCTCCCTCCTGGCCTAGTGCCAAGTGATTTCCAGATAGGCTCCTGACTGCCATGACCCTAACTTTAATAAGTAGTTAAAGAAAATGAGTAAAGTGAGTTTTTGCTGAGCAACTCCTTTGATGGAAGACCTGGTACCCACCTAACAGCATTTGCTGGAATTTTCCTCTTTGCCTTTAATGCAAATGGAGGTAGCAGGACCCCATGAAGGAGCTTATATTTTGTGTTTGTCCAAAATTTGTATTGATCAGCACTTGGCCCCGACTCTGGTGGTTGGCTTCATGCTTTGATCTCCAGTGGTGCTGTGATATCAAATGCTGTTTTATCACCAGTGCACACACAGGAGCAAGAGTGAGCTGGGTTTTTTATTTAATTGAGTTTTCATCAAAGTTGAATTGACTTTTTGTTTTCTTCTTGCGTGCTTGGGTTCAGTCGTCCTGCCGGGACCTGTTTGTGACATGAGACAGAAAAATGGAAAATGCCAGACAGAATGTATAACGTCAGCTGTGCTGCATTCCAACGCATATTCTCAGTGGAGAAGTGCGGCCGGTGATTTGTTCTGCAACCTCTGCAACATTTTAAGTTACAGTGATACCACAGAGATTCAATCAAATGGAAAGATTTTGATTTAAAGACTGTGCTTCCTCTGTCCATATTGTTTTTCTATAAGTGGCATTCCCCTTCAGATGCAACCAGTAGGTGCTACTGTGACTAAGGAATTTGGCTAAAATTTGCAGATTCAAGTTCTAATAGACTTATTACTACAAGATCTTTGCACGAGGAATTTCAGTATTTATATTCTCCTAAGGAGCAAAATATCATTGCATGTCCTTATCTGAATGTGACCAAGACTGCAAGTATTATACTTCACTGAAAAATTAAACAGTGCTAGTTATTTAAATGATTTACAGTAATTTATATTACTAATTTATACTAATAATGTTTCTTATATTTTACTGACTGAAAAGCGGTTCAATGACAGGCTCTCTTTGACGTCTTGACCCACAGCCTCCTGTTTACTATTGCGATGCCTTAACCATCAATGTATTACATTCTCACTTTCTGCAGGAAAACAAACAAATAAAGGAATTACAAATCACTGTGCTCATGGTGACTTTGTCTCTTAGGAGAACACAGCTGTGAAACGCTATAAAGTAGCAGCAGTAGGGTGAGTCCTGTTACTGTGTGTTAACCACAGTCCAGCACAGCTGTTTAAACAGCACCCATAGCTCCTGTGGAGAGATAATGTGGGCTCTCTGAAGGCACTGTCCACAGCTGTCAGAGCACCGCTCAGTCAGCTTTCCATACCATCACTCATGCAGGGGTGCAGTTGTTACATAACATACCTGGCAGCCTCTAAGTTAAGGAACTTGTGTATATAAAGTACTCCCTTGGTATTTGAATCCAATTTGTCCCTGGAAAAAATGTGTTGTCAAATGCAGAATTTTTCAGAATGGCTATTTCCTATTATTTTAAATGGGGAAAAATATTAATGTGTTCCCAGGCTGAAAATTTCTATTAGGATCATCCCACAACTTCAGCTTAGTAAAACACGCTAAACACCAGTTATCTAACAAAAAACACCTTGTTGTCATTAATTTGCTTGTTTACAACAGATGGTACAGCATTAGCAATATAGGATATTTCGCATGTTAGTGCTGCCACCGGCATTTAAATAAATAGGTTTATTTAAAGAAATTAAATTTAGTTAAAACATTACACATAACACTTTAAACAAATAAGGCGAACAACCTTTACTGGGTATTCGCTGAAAGATTTGAGGAAGGGAAGACTGAGGTTTGCTGTGTGAATTGTCCAGCTTAAATGCGGTGCCGCTCAGCGAAAGCGGTCAAACAAAACAGGTTGCGAGACTTGCAGGAAAACCAGCGGAAACAGCTGAGACACCAATGTGCGCATGAACGTTTAGAACTTAAGATAAATTTGTAACTGTGTAAAATACAGGTTATTATAAAGCACACATTTTTTAAAATTGCGATACACTGTATGCTACTTTACGGTATTTATTTGTTGCTTTTTAAAATGCATTAAATTTTTTTTCACGTCCCGATTTTTTTTTTTGTTTCGGAACAGCTTCGGATAAAAATTCGCTATAAAGTGTCTATACGGATGCTGATACTTAGGGATTCATTTTTAAGAGCCTTTAATAGCGAAAATCTCCATATAGCGAGTTCAAATACCGACTGATGGCTGCATTTATGTGCACACATAAGACATTACATGTGTCTTCTTCATTTTAGCATGTTGTGCAGTAAATATTAAAAAAACACTCTGGTCTTTGTGTATATTATATCTTAATCCATTAGTGTTTATATTTGTGTACACAAACATTGATGGGCAGTGTTTGTTGAAAAATAGGGAAATAGCTTAAAATTAGCCAGTGCCCCAGTTGTGGTTACTTAACAAATTTAAACTGTATGGTTTGTATTCTTATTTAAATAAAATATTAGCAGAGAGCAAAGGCACACAGCGAGTAAGCCAGAGGGACATGACCCCATCGGTTGCACCGTAGCCCTCTCTTTTCAGCTGTGTCCAAGGCTCTGGGTACACAGTGAGTCAAGAGTGAGGAGCTTATCGAGATCTAAATGCTTGTAATGAATGTACAGACTTTAATATGATTATTTGCGTTGCTTGTCTGTTTCCTCAGAGATATTAAGCAAATATAGGAAAAGCCTAATCTGTTTTGATTAATATTTCCACCCAGGGGATGAATTTGGGTTTTGCAAACCTCAATATATCCTGCCCACGTTCATGGGAAATTACATGAAGGACTTTAAATCTTTCCAAATTATAAGTGTGTTTTTGGTCTCCCAGTATAAGTTACCACATTGTTTAATGTGGATCAAACTGAAATCATTTCTCTTTTGTCTTAGCAGATAATAAATAATCTGATATGAAATTAAAAATCAAAGCACATGTAGATTCCACTGTGCTATTAAACTATGTCTGGATCAGCAGGATTAGGCAGCTACTTCTGGACAAACTGTACAAAATTACACATTTCTAGAAGAGGACACTTTACTGTGACCATGTAGCCAGTATGAATATCTGATACACAGAGACACCACTATATGACACCCCCTACGTGATGCATTTCAGACATGTTGCTACTTATTTGTGACCTCTTGATATAGGACATTTGAACAGTGGAGATTTATTGCTAAACTTGCAGAGCGCTGCATTTTAATTGCAAACCAAAAAGAAAACAAAATATGTGATTTTGTGTCTTTATTTCTTTGTTGTCTTGTATGATTATAAAAGATGTTTTGAAGGAAATACTGTACTGTCACTGTTGTTTCATGGGATTGTACTGTGTGTTTTGCAGTAATGCCGTGATGTGTTTGTTGTTGCCTCCTGCTACAGAGTTTTGATTCACTATGCACAGCAACCCAAAAAATCAACCTGCATAAAAATTTGGTTTACTTTTTTCTGCTTTTAGTGTCTTACTTTTTATGTTTTCAGACGTTGTGTGAATTCATACAGCGTGACAAATATTTTGTTTTCTCCATTTACTAATGTCAATCTTTAAACATCGACCAAATAGAGCTGAAGGTACCAAGAAAAAAAATGTGATCTAAATGTTTTTCAGTCAATTGTGTGTTATCTCAGCCTACACTGACAATGTTTCCATCATTTAGAATTTCTTTTAGAAGGAGAAACAGTTCTGTTATACATTGTTTTGTTTTAGTACACTTTTGCAGCCCTTGGTAGCATGGATATCTCTATAAAGCTGAATCTCTGTTCGCTTGTTTGTCTGTTTGTTCTTTATGCACAGCTTTGTTTTTCAAGCCACGGACATGAAATGTGGTTCACAGCTACTTGGCACACTAAGTTAGGGTTTTGTGTAGTTAAGTTCATTAAACTCCAAAAAGGTTACTTATGAAAGGCAGAAGGGTGGTATAATACAGCATTTAGTAAATGACTGGGATGTGGATGCTAATATAAGACACTTTGATAAATTTTCTGCACACACATACTCATGCCTGTTTTCTCTCTTTCTCTCTGTTTCTCTCTTTTCCCGTGAATTTTCTCATGCCACACACACAGAGTGGACACCGCACACACTGCTTACTACATGCAAACAGATTTTTTTTTTGTTATATGTGTGCAAATGACAAATGTGAAAGTTAACGAAAAATATACACTGCACACACACAGTGCCTATAATATAGTGCATTACTACTTTTCACCTTTGTAGTATTAAATGTTTACTGAGCACAAGCAATGGTCTAAACCAGTTTAAAGAATAGTTAGAATGATTTGTGACTGTGGTAGATGGGAATAGTTGAGTGGGAATGTTAGAAGGCCTTCACGGTTGAGTCAAAATGTTCTATTCAAAAATCTGCCTAGGCAGCGCTGTTTTCATTCAGTAGTGGCACCTGTATTTCCCACACCTCTGATGCCATTCCAATTTATACAACCAGTTATGTTGGACCTTCGGGCAACAAGCAGATTCAGCTTGGTTAACCAGAGGGCTGTTTACATTTATGTTCACTGCTGGATACTTGTGAAAGGTCTCAGTGAAGTCAATTCAGTGCACCCTGCTCAGCATCTGAGAGGCATAAATATGCCTAGAGAGGCAGACTTAATAGACCCCGTTAGACTGGTAATTGCACCAGTATTGTTTCCCCCTGATTAGGACAAAACATCCCCCGTGGACTGCCCATCCCTTGGTCATTTAATCTGCATTACTTCCTCTGCCCCACCGTTTAATCGGTTTCGCTCACAGGTACTTTGAATAAATCAATGGGAATACATGATTGTTTAATGATTTTCGGAGGAGCTGTGATCGACCACTGCTGCGTGATTTAGAGTGACTAATTCCACTTTTTACCATTGATCCACGAGTGGGGGCTGGCAATGCTGTGGCTCACAGAATGTGTGTGTTTATATTTGTTTATGTCTTCATGCCTGTATTTGTGTGGGGCGCATGGTCAGTTTTTGTCCAAGATTCAGCCAAAAAATACTGTGAACAATTCTGGAAACAGAATCGTTAATATTGTACACAATTTATCAATCGTATCCTAACACATTCATCTGCGAAGCAGGTCCCCAAACCTGAAAACCTGACACAAAGACAGATCAATTAATTTCGTTCCTGTTGTCCCCCAGTACCACTTTGCTTGGGACAGCAGAGCTCCTTCTTGATGGACATGGTAATTACAGTGGAAACTGATTCATCGGGGTCCTACTGGCAGCAAACGCTCTTTCCCTTTTCTACTGGTACCTTGTATAAGCTCCAAGAAGACAACTGGAATAAGTTTCACTTCATGTCCTAAGAAACATCTGGATCTTTCATTTGCTGTCCACAAGAGTTTCAGTCTGACTGTGCCACTGCTCCAGTTCTTGGGAGACATGCTAGTTGGTCTTTAAAAGGCCCAAGAAGCTGATCCTAAAAAATGTGTGAGACTTGTGCCCATTTCAAAAAAATCAACCTGCCCTCACACCCCTTGCAGACCCTGCTCTTGACACGAACAAGAGTGGGTTTGGGCAATGTGAAGTACAGTGCACATTTCAGAAAGGAGATGATGTAAACCCCCGATTCCACCCTGGCTCCTTTCCTTTCCTCAGGAGAGTTCTTGATGAAGAGCTGTTTGATTTGGGTGTAAACCTGTTTTAAGCTACTGATCTCAGATTAGTGGGCAAATGGGCTAGAATCAAAGACCTAGGCTAAGAACAAAGCATGACTGCTGGTCCTCTTCCCCTGCCTCGCACCAGCTGGGGGGGGGGGGGTATTCACATATTCACATTATGGCTCACTGATCCACTTTGCCTACCCTTCTCCTCTTGTGTAGCAATGATCCATTTCTCCTGGCTTGCAGCAATTCATTGTGAGAGGCCACATCAACTTATGTTGACTGGACTGATACAGCGTTACTGGTAGCTGCACTGTTCTATAAGTACAAGTTTTATTTACTTGCTCACTGAAACAGTTCAACAATAACTGCTGTGCTCAGGACTACAAAGGTAATTTGCCTCCTGGTTTGGGAATCTTAAACCTTCAGGCCTTCTGTGCAGCTACTTTATCTCTGCCACTGACCAGTTAGCTGTGTGAACTTTAGTCTTCATTTTTGACTTCTTGTGAACAGAATTGGAAATGTCCTTTTTTGGATTTACATCCTTTGTGGTTTAAGCAAAATTACCATGTAATTGGTGTCTATGATTTGAATAAAACCAACCTCATCCTCTCCTTCAAAGGGATTAAGAAGGAATGAGAAAGCACTGGCTCTTACGATTGGGGAAAGGGCGGAGGAGAACTCCTCTATGAATCCAAAGAGTAATAAAAAAGGGAATGCAGATTTCCCCAATCCTATTTTATGCTAATAAGGTGAGCGGGAACCATTTAAATGTATGCTTGCTTGTGAGTGCCTGGCAAGTGCGTCCACATCCCAACCATTTACCAAATTAAACTAATTTAAAGTGCTTACAGAAGGCACATGTGCCTGCAGACACCCCCATCCTACAAGGGCCCTCTCCGTCCCATTGATCCCTGAATAGTCATGCCTGACGGGCCGTCCTGTCCGCCATTATCATTCTAATTCCGGTGCCTTGCTGGATTCCTGATCTCATTTGCAACGATGCACTGGTGTTCTTGGGCCTGCGGCACTTTCCTCAGAATCTCAACAAGGGCATTAAAGCCTCCAGTTTAAATTGGACTCTTGAAGATCAGCCAGCAAGCTGGGTAAAAGAGGGAGCAGACCCTTTTGGCAAGAAAGTGTTGTGATCCTTTCTTCCACAAACATTGCCCACTGCAATGTTAAACTGTATTGGGTTTTCCAGCGTGACTGACTCTAGTTCTGATCACCAATTCTATCTTTCAGTGATCAAGTTTATGTACAAAAGAGAGTGCTGGCCAAACTTTGTGGGTTTTAGTCTGAGCCAGTCACTTCTTCAAGACAAGTATCTTCTTGTGTTTGCATCCCTCAATAAAAGACAAAGATTCCTATAGGTAACAATGACACAACAGTTCTTTTGTCTCTCTGTATTTAGGGCCAACTTTTCCAGTCAAGTGTGGTTCTATAAATCCATTCACTTGGGCTAGTGAGGACTGGTGTTTACTAATTCAGCTGTAGTGTAAGCTTTAAAATCTGTGTTTGCACGACCGTACAAAGTAGCAAAACCAAGTCTATCCTCTGTCACAGTTTTTTTGGATTTATTAGCTCTAACAGATGTCAGAGAATGCCAATAAGCAGAAAATGCGTAAGTGTGGCACCGAATCTTTCCCCTCTGCTTATACTGCTGTACACACAGGAAAATATCTTTTAAAGTGACAACATCCATATGGTAAACAAGTGTGCTTTTCTTCTTTTCAGAAATGTCTGGAGTTTGGAATGCCCCTCACCTTATCATAACCTCAGACATACCGCTACTTTCCCTTGACAAAACCTCAATTTCTGCAGTTCGGGTTATTTTAGCTTTTTCTGTGTCAGGAAATTAAACAGATAGCAAGGAAAAATTGGCCAAACTCAGTTTGGGTGTCAAATGGGCGGTGGGGGCAGGTGGGGGGGGGGGGTAGGCTGGGCAGGGCAGGGCCAATGTCCCAGCTAGGGGTGAAAGGGGAAAAGTTATAAATTCATCTATTTGCTCCCTACGAGCCAGCCTTTCAGGCCCTGCCACAATAGCTCAGACTGACACAATATTGAGAGAAATTGAATGCGAGAAGAAAGACCACCAGATGCTTCTTTGTCTTTGGTGTTTCCACATAATTAGTCAGGAAGAAAAGCTCCTCAGTATCTATCCATTGCCCTGAATGAACTTGAGGAAGGCCTTACTGCAGTAGGCTGGCCAGCTCATCCTTGCATTTTCTAAACATTGGACCACCCCACCCTTGCCTGTCTCTCTTCTTCCTTGGTCTACCTCCATGGGTCCTTATGCCTAAAACAGTAATGCTCTGTGGCATTGCAGTGTTTAACTGTGCATGACAGATGCCCGTGAAATTGTTTAACAAACGTCCTGCTGAGCGGCCTAAAGCCAGACAGATCAGCCCGTGCTAAAAGTTGCTGTAGTTCAATGTTGAATGAATCAAGCCTGTTAGTACCTTGTAGCATGTGGCTTGAATTCAGACAATACCTGCAGGCATATCATATAGTGTGCCAGTCATATCTGGGCCATTGCTTCTTCTCTGTCTTGCCTGTCTGGGTAGAGTTTTCTGAGATCTGATGCAATTCTGAATTATGGAATATACTTAAAATTTATTCTGCAAAGTCATAGCTACTAGCCTGCCAAATGCAGGTTGTGCTTTGTAAAACTAAATATTTACCTTGATCAAGTAACAGTTTATAAAAGGGACTTTTAATTATTTCCTAACAAACTCATTTTCCCACAGATTTATAGATCTTCAAAGATTAAATGTCAAAAATTCTTTTCTCAGATTTAAAAAAATCTTGTGTCATAGAAAATATCTTTTTAAGAGCTCTGTAAGGTTACTTATCTAGAGTTCTGTCATGGATGAGTTCAAACCCCCGAGGGTTACAGATGTCAGTATATTACATTGATTATACGAGACTTCCATGGATCGCTAAAACACAGCTTTTAATAATCTGAGTACATTTAATCTGAACGTCATTTAATGATCATAGCTAGACGCAAAATGGAAAGGCAGTACTGTCATATTATACTGCCCAGTTACATACCACAAAATGTATACATAGATTGAAATGTGCCTGCTGTCAGATAAAAATTCTATTACCTTTACACAAACATTCTGATATGCTGAACCCATTTTAATATGTTTCTCTTCCCACCAACATTCTCTCTCCGTTTATTCTTAAACGTGTTATTAGTCTTACTATATTTTTTGTCATATTATAAATCTCACCAAGGGGTAAAGTCCATGTGCATTACAAAACATATAAAAAATGAACTTAATATGATATAAGAGGCTGAAGCATAACAGTTAGCACTGGTACTTCATGGCACTTATTTGTGTTTGGATGTAGCCTCAGACTGGAGTCTGCATGTTTCCCTGTGTTTACAGGAGTTTACTCCTACCATCTGGACAAATACTGATCAGAACCGGTCACTGTAAATCAGCATGTTAGCACTCTGCAACGGAAAGGCGTCCTGTCCGGCTTGTACCCACTTTGCACCCTGTACTGTCTCTGGGTTGTTGTGAGCCAGTCCAGACAAGTTGTTTGTGAAGACTGGTTGCATTTTTTTTGCAATTTGATATATAAAGTAAATATTTTACTTTAAGTATTTACTTCCTAAAATTTGAGATTTAAATCTTAACTTTTTCCTAAATATTTATGTTTTACACTTAGATTTACACTAAATATTATTTTGAAATATGCATGTGTTTTTCAGGTGTATACACCCACTTTATTAGACACGTAAGTCAATTTTTTGTTAGCGGTAATGAAAGAAGTAATGTGAGATAACACACACACACACACACACACACACACACCAGCCATTTCATTAGCAACACCTGTAAACCTGATTGTTCGGGACAATAATCTAATCGGCCAGTCATGTTGCAGCAGCACAATAAAATCACGCAGGCCTAAGTCATACGCTTCAATGAATATTCACATCAAACTTCAGAATGGGGAAACACATAATTTAACTTTGATCATGGGCTGGTTGTTGATGCCAAACGGGTTGGTTTTAATATTTCAAAAACTGTTGATGTTTCTTTCTTGGGATTCTCATGCAAACAGTCTCCAGAGTCTACACAGAATGATATGAGATACAAAAAAAAAATCCAGTGAGCAGCAATCGTGTGACCAGAAACACTTTGCTGATGGATGAGGACAGAGGAGAATAGCCAGGCTGGTTTGAGCTGACAAAAAGGCTATTTCAAAAACCCCACTCTTTACAACAGTGGAGGGTAGAAAAGCATCTCTGAACGCATGACACTTCAAACCTTGAGTCAGATGGGTTACAACGGCAGACGACCACAACAGGTTCCACTTCTGTCCGCCAAAAACGGGGAGCTGTGAAACTGGACAGTTGACGACTGGAAAAATGTCACCTGGTCTAATGAGTCTCGAATTCTGCTGACACTTGCAGATGGTATGGTTAGAATTTGGTGTAAACAGGTTGAAGCTGTTGACCCAACCTGCTTTGTGTCAACAGTTTAGGCTGTTGGTGATGGTGTAATTGGGCAGAGAATTTTTCTTAGCACGTGTTGGAGCCCCTAATACCAGTAGAGCATTGTTTGAATGAGGCAACCTATCTGAGTCTTGTTGCTGGCCATGTGTATCTTTTAATGGCCATAATATACCCATCTTCAATGGCTCCTTCCAGCGTGATAATGCGCCATGTCACACAGCACAAGTCATTTCAGAATTGGTTCCATGAACATGACTATGAGTTCAGTGAACTTCATTGGCCACACCAGTAACCAGATATGAATCCAGCAGAGTATCTTTGGGACGTGGTGGAATGGATGCACAGTTGACAAATCTGCAACAATTATGTGATGCAATAATGTCCACATGGACCGGAATCTCTTATCAATGTGACCAGGACCTCGTTCAATCCCTGCCATGAAGAATTCAGACTGTTCTGGCTGTTCTGGTAGCAGGGGGGGGGGGGGGGGCTACCTGGTAATAGAATGGTGTTCTTAATGAAGTGGCCGGTATATATGCATATACACATTTATATGTTTTCTGCTTATATCTGCTAAGAGCACTTTTTTTCCCAGCACAGCACAAATTTAGCAACAACATTTCTTGCTTCACACAGCTTCTACAGATTTTTTGGCAGCAGATTTATTCTGCTAGCACCCCATTCCAAAGATGCTCTACTGGCTTGAGATACTGGGGTAAACTAAAGACACTATCATGTTTTTGGAACCATCTTTAGATGTTGTTTTGTGAGATGGCATATTGCTGTTCTAGAAGTATCAGTTTAATAAAGGCCAAACTGCCCACAGATGTACCTGGTCAATATGCTAGTACTCTGGCATTCAAAGGATAGTCTGATGGTAATTAAAAAACTAAAAAAAGCCCAAAAACCTACTGTGTGACAAAACATCACACCCAAAAACACAACCACCTCCAGTCAGTATCAGTCAGGTGCACCTAATTAAGAAAAACAGTCTTCATGTTTCTTTTAAATTTCTAAATGTACAGAAAAGCTACCAGGTTTACATAAAGCTTGTAAAATTTGGAAAAAAGTGTGAAAAATATGTAGCTTTACAAATAGTTTCATGCAATAGGGAATCCTTTCCTACTGGAGTGTCGTGGGGGGACAGGGATGTGGCAGAATAGGACGCCCCCTAACTGCTCAAGAGCTGCACCAGGACAAAGGCCTAGCAAATGCCAGGAAGTGGGTGGAGAAAAGGCATCCTAAGCTATATGCATGGTTTGAGAGATCAATTAAATATATGGCGTATTCTAGCCCACCAGCCCTTACACAGGCAGCCTAGCCTGAACTCTCCCATAGTGAGTCAGTGAAAGCGAGAAGCCTATGAATGACAGTGTATTAGAGGGGCCGTCAGAGTTGCCCTGGCTCTCTCCAGTCCAACTATTAAAAGAAGCTTTATGGCACTGTGTAAAAGTGTTTTTTTTTTCCTGGGGGGCCCCTGCATTAGAAAAAACTGGGGCTGGACTTATGCAGGAGCCTCGACTGTGGGTGGGCTAGCCCTGAGGCCTGGCCCCTGGCAACCCTCCGGCCCATTCCCACCGCCCGTGCTGTGACCCCGGGCTGGCTGACCTTTGTGCGCCTGACAGCTTTATGAAACGCAGGACATGGGGCGGTACATGGCGTGAAATCGGTCACAAAAGGCCAGCAAATGGCTCCACAGTCTCTAGTGGCGGCATGATCACAGGATGGTCTGCTCAAATGTGTCTCACTGCAGGTGGCGTGATAGTTAAGGACCTGTACTTTTGACCAGAACGATGCAGGTTGGGTCTGTTAAGTTGCTTCATCTATATTTAATAAAAGTAACATATAATTTAACAAAAGCACATCTGCAAAATTTGTTAAAAAAAACTTTGTTGCCACAGATGCATTTGCTAAGCAACCACACAATGCAATGATTAAGCAGGGTCATGGAGTTTCCTACAGCCATACAGAGAGTGAGTGAACTGGGAGGGTGTTTTGGGCAAGGCAAAAAGGAAAGTATGTCTGTGTTGGGGGGGGCTAAAGCCAATGAATAAATCAGGGAAAGGCAACTGTAGATGAATAAAAAGAGAGAAAAGGATTGAATATGCTAAAGAGGTCTGGTGCAGAGAGCTGGGACTGGCCCATTGTAGCCATAACACAGCACAGACAATAGCTTCTCAGCAGATGGAGGTCCCAGGAAAAAAAGGGAAAAAGGAATCAGTGTCCCTCCTCTCACCATTGCTGCAGGAACAGGAATGACCAGCCCATCAATGAATATAACCAACTGTTTCTTCTGTGTGTGTGTGTGTGTGTGTGTGTGTGTGTGTGTGTTTCTGTGTGAAAGACTGTAAAGACTACTACCACTTCTGTTTAAGCATACTGTGTTGTCGGTTTTCATTGAGTTGATTTTACACTGTATTTTTGTCATTAAATGTTTTGAGTTTCTGGGTTGACTGCCTCTTGGATAAGAGCAGAAGGGGGATTCTTTAGATCCATTGGATCCAGCCCCAAGCATGGAAATGGACTTGACTGGGGTGCAGATTTGAGGATTTCTTTTTTTCATCCTCAAGTGACTTTCCAGACACAACAGTGAGATGTACATTTCTTTGAGGACAGTGAGAAGGGTAATGGCTATTGTTTGGTAGCAAACAGTTACACCACACTCTTGCCGGTAGACCTGTCAGTTTGTCTGCAATAACCATACTAAAAACAAACTTTTAGCTCATCATAAATCCTGATTCTGAGAGAAAAGTTACACATTTGCTCCCAAAAAAGGTGAATCACTGCCCCAACAGCAACAACTTGCAAGTTTTAGTTTTCTTTTACTATCAAAATTTCTGGCCATACACCTCCAGCAAAGAGGTCAAAATGATTCTGTGCCTGCTATAAATGCTCCCCAGGGCTCACGCTGTTATGAACTATTCTGCTTTATAGACTGCTGTAGTAACTACATTTTGTCTGCTTGCTTTACCCCCACATGAACCTTTACCATTTTTGACAAGTGGGTCTAGAGAAGGAGCCAAAATCACTTGTTGGGATTAAGAGCAGTGTGGGAAGGTAGGCAGAGAGGTTTTAGGTGAAACACAATCATACAGTAAAGAGTCAATCCTTAGAATACTCTACATGACATTTAACACAAACTCCAGCTGGGTGGGTCTTATAGGTGAAAGAATTGTGAATAGCAGTGTGAACAGAGGTTCAAGGTTCACTTTATTGTTATTCTGCACTTACACAGAGGTACAAGAGAGAAAGAAAAGTAGTTTCTGATGGACCACTATGCACAATACACTAAACAGACAACATGATGACCTAGAGCAACAGGACAAAAAGAATTAAAGTAGTTGATAACAGATAGATAAATAGATAAGTAACCTGATGATGAGATAAAAATAGAAAAGTAGATAAATATATACGTGGATATTTATAGCAAATGATGCTGCGATGCACACATTACTGTGTAAACTGTTGGTAGAAGGAGAGGCTGCGAGAGTGACCAAAAATGCCAACGCACAGGAAATGCGGAGGGCTGCAGTGCAACTGGGACTCAAGTCTTGTACCAAGCTGAGCTGGAAGAGAGGGAGAGGCTGGTGAGGGCTTTAGCTAGTTGGGCACCACGTGGAAAAGGGGTGGAATGCTGGGCCTCAGCTGGTGCCGATAGCTGTGTCGGACGCGTGCGTGCACGCCCCTCGGCGCCTCTTCCACCGACCCCCCATTCATCACCTCTCGGCAGGTGACAGTGACGGATGGGCTGGGCCCAGGCCTGGCACTGCACCCGCCAGGACTCGCACGGGACTGGGAGCCCAGCGACAGCTGGAGTGTCGTGTCAAACGGCCGAGCGGCAGAGGCCATCAATAATCCACATCATGTGACCCATACTCCAGCCAAAGGGGGTGGCTGGCCGAGTAGCTAGGAAAGGTGACATGCACACAGGCCTGACCTTTAATCAAGTGCTCAGGAAGGAGTTTGAAGCCACCCTCACAAAGAGGCACCGAGACGTCCCTTAATGAGAGACACATCCTCAGGACGTTGTTAGGATGTGAAAATAAGTTGAGAAATTAAATCCATCATGTGGACTACAGTACTATTTACCTTGTTCCTTCTGCAACTGGCACATGCAGTTTGACATTAATTCAGTGTGTTTATATTGAACTCATTTCAAACACAGCCGTAGTTGAGGTTATGAGGTTATGTCCCACGGGCAAGTTCTTTTACACAGTAAAAATAATCTATGATACAAGCAGCTACGTGTGACTGGTGATCGTGATGCTTCCACAGTCTCATCTGCAGCTCCTGCCATTCCTGAAGAAGCTGACTGTGGGTTACACATTGGAACAGCTGTAGAGTACTGTGACGTAACTGCCAAAGCATCTGACACTTTTAACTGCCTTTCATGTCTCCTTGTCCAAGCAGCTGATTTGTATATGGCATGGACTTGGAGTGTCACCCTTCATGGTTAGCAGCATACTTAAACCATTTATTTTTATGCAGTGTTTAGAAACCAAGATGATCCTTTAATCCAATTCCACACTGCAATTAAAGTGCCATGAATCAAGCTTATTATAAGTGTTCCTGTACTGATGCCAAGGGTTCTGCATATCATTGTAAGGAGTTAGCAATAATGAAGTTGGTTTTAATGGGATTTTCCCAGATCCTCAAGACTAGGTGCGTTTCCATGTGTCATCTGATAATACATTTAAAAATAATTTATGCCAAAGACAGTCACCAAGTGAATGACCCTCAAAAACCCGACCATCACTTCCAGCGACGGCTGGATTTCAACCTTCAGCACTGCGTTCTTCCTACCCTGAAGAAGGACAAATCATTATTTTCACTGTCATTAATAAGGACAGTTCTGTTTTTGTTGGTGCACATGCTAAATGATGAAATAGGATGTCTTCCATGCCCCACTTGTACAAGTGTGGATTATGGGTTACAATCACAGGTGCAGATTACAGCAGACAAGGAGTGGCACATTAAAGAAAAAAATTACTTACCCTTACCCTCCATACCCTAACTAACCCATATAACAACTCATTTACTGTTACATTTAAAAACAATCTCCTGAAAAGGAAAATTGAAAAAAATCTAATCAATTTTTTGCTGTTTTCTGCTCATACCTGTTAATTATTTGACCTTTAACCTGAAATTACCTGGAGCCTGAGCTGATGCAATCCTCTTCACACTTTGAGAAAACATTTTCTGCTTTTTTCTAACTTCTAACTGACTATCAACAAGGTAGTTATAAAGACACGTGGTTCCATGTGAAAACATTATGCTTAAGCATGCTTTAGCACAGGGACAACAGAGCTGATATCAGGTGAAGAAAAAAGTGGGGGGAAAATGTCCTTGTTCTAGGACGTACAGAGTCAGCCTGTGGTACGAGAGGCACCGTCACTGTCACTGAGCGCTCAGTTCACTGCTGCTAACTGGTGAGTCAAAATGTCCCCTTAATGACCAATAAAATGACCGACGAAAGTCCCACAGAGGCTACAGGCCTCCTATGAACACGTGATGGGTCGAGATTTTGGTTACTGGCCAATGAAATTTTAAGAAAGTTAAATTAAGGAAGGATGAAAGTGTCACTTACACTCACAAGCATGTGATAAAGCAAGAAGCAGGCCTGCTCGGTAAATTAAAGAAGGAATCAGAAAAACAATGCAAACTGGAAATGCACAAAGGAAAGTGCTGATTCAAAAAAATAGTGATCCAAAAATGTAAATCATAATACACAAGGAAGACGTGAAAAAGAAAAACAAAATATTAAAAGCAAAATGTTTTCATTTATGTACACATTTATCTATTTTACCTGGATTTATAGTTTAATATTTGATGCATTGCTTTAAATTTTAGTTCTTCTTTTTCAATTCGTTTTAAAGATTAATGGATTGCTTATTGGTTTTTTTAGGTGGCACTACTTGTCCTGCATGCCAGGGCAGTAGCATTACAATACAAAGCAAAAATGTCAGTTAAAGAGCTCTTCAGTTTGGATGCTTTTTGGACACAGGTTTGCTATTTACAAAACTCTAGAGGGCAGTTATCTGCTCCTATGGGGTTTATACCAGGATAAATTGTGAAATTTAACACGAGTACCGTTTGACTCCATTTCCACAGACAAAACCACTTGGCCAGGTTTCAGCCTGGACAATCAATTGTCTCTATATCAGGTAGAAGAAAATGAAAGTGGGAAAACAGTCTTCCCCTAATCAAACACTGAACTGCAGCTACTGGGCATCAGCAGGTACAATGGGAGAACACAGTAGTTATCTTCCAAATTAAATTCATTGACATCTTGTGGGCTTGCTTCAGCTGTGATGGATCTTTTGCTGGATCTGAATGGAAATCTATAATCTATAGTGATCTATAATGGTATATAAACAGTAGAGACAACCCTCTCCAGGCTTGGGAAAGGCTCGTGCCTCAGAAGTTTTGTTTGGCCTTATTGATTTTTGACACTTAAACCCGCATAATCCCTGCTTGGGGATTTAGACTAGTGCAAACTGTCCATTTTATGCCTCCAACTCTTTGCCCCCACAGACAAATCAAATGGACAGTCATGATCCCGCAGCAACGTTCTCAACCCATATTTATAGTATGCTCCACCAGCTCGGTTGATCGACAAGCACGATGCCACACCCCTGCTTTCCACTCAGATCTACAGCTTTGCATGCATACTTCAGCTAAGTCTACAAACATTTCTCCCTACACCTATGCAGCCTGTCCTTCCCCATCCAGATCTGCAATTATCATTTCTGTACCTAAAAGTTCACCTCATTCATCCTCTATGTTTTCCTCCCTACATCCTGTTAGACTGCACTCTGAATCTGAATATCTGGAACTTCTTCATCTCCCCTACCACCCCTCCACCATAACGTTCCTGCATTTTTCTAAACTGCATCTTTTGCCTCCCTGAATCCATATCTTACTTTCCTTCCTTCTCCATGTCTCTGTGTTAGATAGCCCACCCCAAACACACTAGCACACAAACACAAAGACCTTGGTAATGTAATTGTATCACTAATTATGCATTTAATTCAGTTATAAGGATCTAAGGGTCCCCCAGTGACAGCTATGCCTGCTAAAAGGCAATTCATTCCTGAGATGGAGAAATCTAATTACTAGGAAATGCTTAGCTGAGAATCCCTTTCTAGCGCTAATCCTGTTTGCTGGCATTAACATCCCAGCTGCTCCTGATGTTTGTCCATTATGACAATGTCTGTGTGCATACTTATGTGCATGTGTGTATGAAGAAGTGCACACAGGCACTTATGGCCCACAGCACCTCCATGTCAATGAATGCTACCCTTAAACCAGCCCCCTTAATTCTTACACATCTGCTTGCCCTTTTGCGCTTGACGAAAAAATGTAAGAGACCTTTCAAGGCTTTTACATTATTGTACATTTATTTTCTACAAAAGCAATAATTTTTACTTGGTGATGTCTGTTTCCAAGTTTTGCCTTAAAACAGTAGCAGAACATTGCTGATTGACACTGGCCTGGCGCATGACTGAAGGCTTTAATGGCATTTTAGTGATACTGCCCACCTGACCACTTGAGCCTAGGACAGACCGCGTACTCAGTTCGTAACCAGTTTACAGTGGTCCAGCTCAACTGCTGGTCTGACTTCAGGCTCCACCATCTATTTATGGCTGTGTTTGGCCTACAGCTGTGTTGTGTTTGAGTCAGTTTCCACAATGACACACAATCCTACACAACTGATCTTCCATATCCATTTCAGAATAAACAGAACTTGGGGCCTAGCTAGTGTTTCTGTAGTTTTGTGGACAGATGTATAGTAAAATACACTGAAGTGTCTTTTAGGGCAAAGGTGAACAAGTCTACAGACTCATAGTCCAAACAGAGAGCTAATAAGAGTTTACATTCTAGCTACACTTTAGCGTCTCTACTGCAGGAAAGAGGCAGCAGGAGGACCGGTCCCATCCCAAGCCGAAAGTGCCCAGGAAGAACCCCATCTCTGCTTGGTGTACTGCTGTTGGAAGCCTTCATCAGTGTCAATAAAGGGACTGGTAGACACTTTCATGGCTTGATGTACTGTTCCAATGATTACATACCTCATTGCCCAGCCATTGCTTCACTGATGGATTGAATTAAGTTTGGATTAATCACAGCAGCTGATATTTAATGATGGGCACGACTCGGCGAGAAGACAGCACAGGACATGAGGAAATCACTCTCGGACACCTCGCTGAGCATGAGGTCAAGGGAAGATTGATACGTTATGTGGACAAGGGTGGGGAGAACCAGAACCACTCCTTCATGTCGCCTGACTCCATCTCGGGTCTTTGGCTCCAGTTGTCTGCCTGTCTGTTGATTTCTACCTGTGCATAAAGTCTGTTTTTTTAATCGAGCATTACGAGTACTCTGTGACCTTTAACTTCAGTTGTGATTTAAAAAATATAAATTAGAGATACAATAGTGCAAGACTTCAAGGGGTGACAGACAGTACATCTTCCTGTCTGGCATTGCTTTTGCTCCTTGGTCATTTCTATAACCTACTGCTGACCAATGCTCAGGAAGACTCGCTGGTTACAGGTGTGGTTTTAACCTCATTATTAAGTTGTTTTTCTTCACTGCTGAATGGACCAGCAAGACAAGTTGGAAGTCTTTACATACTAGAGAGAGGTTAGACAGAGGAGTACTTGCACACCATCACCACTTCTTTCACTCTTAAGTTGGACACAGGCACTGCCTTGTCGGGCATGTATTTGTAGGCCTCTGGCCATTATCAGGCAAGATCAGATGAATCACGCGTGAGGCCTGGCGCGGACTGTGCTTGGGTCCTCCTGGACCACTGAGGCCCCTGGGATAGGTGCTCCACTCGCATGCTGCCTGCTGCTTGCTGTGTATTGTCCCTGACAAGAGAAAGCTTTGAATGTAATTATGTGACCTGGCCCCTGGTGTCATTAACATTGTAATGGGGCATCTGTCAGAGACGCGACCTACTGGTCCCACTGGGCCCAGCCCCACACCCCATGCCCTGGGCCTGGATTAGTTCATTAATTAACCTGTGCTGTGGGTCAGGCTTGGTGCCGCTCAGCAAGGCACGTGGCTCAGTGTGACAGATGCCTCGTGATGTGTGATAGACAGCGTGAGACACACACTACCACATGATCCACAGTTACTGCTTCCTGGTCTGAAGCAAATCACTTCTTACCTGGTCTTGTAAATGGAATGCTACAGAGGTGGGCCCAGTCAACTCGCTCCGATGCTTTTCCTCTCCAGTGCCACTGGGGATTTAGTTGGCCATGGGGCGGGCCCTTCTGAGACAGGCTTTTCACCATTGAAATATGGAGTGTCACTTGATTATATGCCCATATAAATAACATGTGAGTCAGAAATGATCATTAAATCATCTCTGGGACCTTTGTCACTTTGTGGACCAGCACCATTCCATGGACCATCTGTTACTGGGGGCCCCTCTTTTACTGGGCTCTGATTCTCTCTTTCTCTTCCTCACACAGTATCGTAAGGACTCACTCACCGGCACCCCCAAGCTGTTACCACTAGGCTGGCACTGCATTCAACATCCCATTTTGTATCCTGGAAATGGAGAAATCCAGTCAAAAGCCAAAGGCTTAGCATTCATACATAGTCACCAAGAAAGTCCAGCTGTAAAAGACGGTGATCTCACGAAGTTTTTAGCTAAAGCCACTCATGCCATGGTATTGATATTACAATATTCTGTTTTATTCCTTACACTTAGCCCACATTTTATTCACTAAAAAATGAATTCAAAGGATTTCAAATGTTTATCGAAATTTTGAAAAGAAGTAGAATGAAAAAAATTTTTTTGATAGTACAGCATTAGCTATTTTGTGGCGTCAAGATGACTGCTGCCATAAAAAACATAAGCTCCGATGAAAAATTTGTGTCTTATTTATAGTCCATAATACTCATTCTTATGAGTGCTGGTGGCTTAAAGATGCATTCATTGTCATTCTATCAAACTACAGGCTTCCTTCTGGGTTGGGATTTGCAACAGTGGCTCAACAAGTGGTACAAAGAACAGTGGAGAGCTAGCTATTCTGGGTGGGCAGGGGCAAGAGTTAACAATTCAGATTCACTTGGGGCAAATGTTAAGATCGCCCTCAAGTGAAGCGCACATAGCACTCACTTACAGTCTGTGTGGACACAAGCTTTAACATGCACTATGGCATCAAAAGGTCCTTTAGCCCCTAGTGGAATAAAACTCTACATGGAGAGACTAGGCTCTGCCACAGGCTGTGGGAATCTGTTAATAGAAGAACCACTAGGAATGATGGGAGTATGGAGTGTTAAGGGGATACACCAAAAGCCATCACAGTGCCCAGAATCCCGGGGCACCGCTGTTGTACAGGTACTTAAAAACCAGACAGAGAAAGGACATCGATTTTTGCCACGGTTTAAAAAAAGGCTGTGGAGATTGTGCGCAGGATGTGTCACAGGGGATGTCAATGCACATTACTTGGGAAATGGGACCACAGTTAGGCTAAAGGTCACACGTCGAAGAGTAGAGAACCCCCAACTACAAAGACCTAAAGAATGACGCACCAGAGTGTGGAGGACCTCACTGTGGAGTCCCAGGCTACAGAAACAGGGAGCGGATTCCTCGTCTTGTCCAAGTTTCATCTTAAAATAATTATTATGAAAGTACATGTGAATAACTTTGAATTGGAAAATGGAGGAAGGTTAGTGTTTCCGGATTAATTTTCACCCCCCCCCCCCCCCACCCCGGAGCCAGGTGTCCGATGACGTCCAGGCTTGGGGAATGGGGGAACCTGAAGAGCAACTCTGCAAAAGAGCCAGTGGAAGATTAGAATATATGTGTGCATTTATATTGCCTCCTTTAGAGTCTCCTAAATTATTCATATCGTTCCGATCAATTCAGTCAAAATGTGTTCGCTGATGGAGGTCATACATCTAACTGGTTTTCCCTCTGAATTCATTTTGTTTTAATATAGATCCATCCTCCGGGCAACAGGCAATAACAGAAGCTGCATCCTTGCGCTAGGCTGCACGGTGACATTAATGTGTGAGAATACAGTATTTTCCATTGTTTTGCGGATATACAAGGTGATAGGCCGCCAAGTGGGGGATAGACCTTAAGGGTATTCAATTACCTGGGATAGACATGGTGGTGTCAGGTGTCAGCCCAAGGGCTGATTTACGGAGGTAAATATGTGGTAAAGTGATTCCCAATCTTCCGGCAGAAGCGATCCCGCCAAAGCGCGCCTGCTGTTCATCCTGACACACGCTTACTCTGTAATGAGACTAAATAAGGGCTCTGATGTTCAGGGCAAGATGTTTACTGTATTTACAGCGTTGACTAGCTGTCAGTGGCTCGCCGTGTCACCTGCACCAGAGTGAGTTAATCGACAAAGCATCTGGTCTCAGCGTTTAAATTACTTCTTGTCCATTTCAATACATCTGTTAACAACAGTTTTAATTCTGATCTGCCTGGTGAGTTGTCAGCACATCAGAAGGGTGTGTGTTATTTTAAGTAACGTTATTTATATCAAGTTTTTAAACAACTAGCTTTGCATCTGACTGTAAAACTAAGTGGGCTCTTCTGGTCACAAAGATGAACCAAAGTATTCCATGAATGAGTGTTATTGCTGTGTCTCGCCAGCCAGTCAGGTGGTGTGTGTGAATCACATTATTCTTACTCACCGTGGTCAAAATGCTGCCTTTTGCCCCAGTGTGCACTAGGGTGTCTCTGCTCTGACAATGTGTTAAACAGCTGGCCTTTCTTGTGTCTGGCACCGTGGAAGTCCTGTGATTGTTGGCAAACCCACATGAAGTTGAGTGCACACGGATCACCTGCGGGCCCCTTTTTGAACCACTGGCCAGGCCGAAATGCAGGTTTTCCTCTGTACCAGCATTAGGTTCCGTATACAAATGGGAAATGGCAAAGAAACACTTCCTTCTAGGTCCATCAGCCTCTTACTGTGTGGCGCATCCTCTGCATCATCTTGCATCCGTTTTCAAAGATTCTTGTTGCGGCTATACTAGTAGAACATAAACTAGTGTGGTTGCTACAGTATTCTGCTTTACTCAGTAACTTGGGAATTGTGCAATAACTCATATCAACACATTCATATCTGTTACAAATTAATATAAGACAAAACTAACGTTAAATACTCTACCCATTAATAACCAAAACAATTTATATTTAAAGGTCAGTGCTCTAAAAACAACTAAGCTAGCTTGTAAAGCAGTGACAGTTGAAGATAGGAGGCATTCTGAAAAATGCCCTTCAGATTTTGGGCTCACACAAGGGATTTAGTCAACCTGGAACATTTGCCCTTTCACGGAATTTTTTCGGATTGGAAGGAAGACGCATTTTTTTCCTGCTCCTCCCAGATCTCCACGCCTCCTCGTGATCAACGCTCAGTTATTGATGGCTCCGCAGAAGCAGTGAACTTCTCTAATCGCCCCAAATGGTAATTGTAACGGAAGTCATATGCATAAAATTAATTATCCCATGCAATAAGGGCCATAAATCAGATCACTACCGATTCCCACACAAATGTTTCAAGCACACGCTCCTTTCCATAGTTCAAGGTAAAGCCAAAAGCTCGTTTTTTTTCCTTTTTTCTAAACAATGAAACTTAAATCAGCCAAAGGACAAAAGGTAGTTACTTTTACTTACTTTTCCCCTGCTTGTGAAGTAATGATAATGTCTATCACGTTTTTGTGTTTGAGCCTAATAGTTCTGAGTTACAACACGGGTCGTCTGGCTCGATGTCATAATTGTAAATCACGCTTTATAGCTTTTTGTACATTACTAGTTTGTCATGTTTTATTTTGGGTGACACTCTTGGTACAGTACGAAACACTAATTGAAATGAAAGGGATAAAATTAAAGTTCTATACTGGTCAGGTGAGCAGTTGAGCAAATGGCAGGAAGAAGCTCTGAAGTCCGTCTGATTATTTTTTCATGTTTTAATGAGATCGCCCATAACCACCTATGGCCCCAGTTCCCAGCTACATTTGCTGTAATTTTTTTTACACAGATGGATAGTGAGAGGATATCAATAGTCAGTCCAGAATACTTAATCGGCAGTTACTTCTCCAGCTTTTTAAACTTCTGACCTAAATATGCTAATTCATTTAAAATAGCTCTTCATTCATTGCAATGTTTCCAGGCCCTTTTGAGGTGCTGGTTCAGCTCTTATTGGCCTTGCACGATTGAAGGGATTTATGTGAAAATCGTACAGTTAACATAGTTTATTTGTAATGCTTCGTGTAAATGCCTGTAAATTTAAGAAAGCATAAATACCTGCAAAGAGCCACTATCCTTTCTTTTCATTGCCCAGACACTTGTGACCTAAGGCCTTTACTACACTGAGAATAACATTTAGCACTGCTGTGTATTAGGGTAAATTCGATAGTATAAAACAGGGCAGAAGGGTTATGTTTCTGACACAAGTAAGCTGTCACACTGCAGGATGAGATTTTACAATAATATTATTTTAAGTGGGTAAGAGGGGTAATCAAGCACGAGTGGGTCCTGTCAGCTAACACAAACTCCTTAAAGGGTCCGCAGCAGGGGTCCTAATGAAGTGTGTGTGATTAGAGAAGACCGTAGTGCAGTCAGAGAGGATAGTTCCAGTATGGACCATAGACCCTAGACCATAGCGCAGTTACAATGTGGACCACAGTCTTAGGCCATGGCCTACAGTTATTGTCTAGACATTTCTGTTACATGAGGGGTGGCTCTCACCCCATCAGTGAGGGTACAGTTACTAGCCAGTAGGAGGCATTTACATAAATGACAACTCATTTGAGCAGCCTGCTGGCTGTAGTTCCAACTCAATGGGCAGTATTAACAGCAAAGATTTGACCAGCACCAGGGGAAGAAGAGCATGTGTAACAGCATGTGCTTGTAAAAGGGATGCAATAAAAAGGCCCAAGATGTATTATACCTTGTTCTACAGGCAACTTCAGAGCTGAGTGCAAAACTTTACACAAAACATCTTAACAGTGAAATCCGAAAGCTCATCTGGAAATATGTCGGATATGGAATCAGATTCATAGATTGTCTCAAAGTGAAAGTATGTCTTTTTTAAGAGAAGTGTACATTTTTAAAATGTAAATTTAATTAATCGTCACGAGTAACTTTTAACTTGGGGTGAAACTCCATTAACGGCGTCTTCGGCGTGTCCATTAATATTGATGCGTTTTCCTTTAATGGAGCACTTTAGGAAAGCTGGCTGCCAACTCCTGCACCGCCACAGTGCAGCACCCAGCCCAGTTGGCTGCTTAAAGCTGAATAAATGCTTATAAACCTTTTCATTATCTTAATGCAACAACTTAACTGATTATTCTGAGACACTGTCATTCATTCCCTTAACTATTTTGGTAATGTCAAATGAATAATAAACATGAGTTGAGACCCATTCTTAGAAAAAGTGCCGCGAAGCAAGAGCTTACGGCCTCTACCGCCTTTGGTTCGGCTGCTTTGTGCCGCTGACACCTTGCATGTAGAGCTAAGCGAAGAAGGTAAATGATATCAATTCAAAATGGGTTTCTTATGATGATTTATGTTTGAGCTGATTTTATGGGAAGACCATATGAAAAGTGAATGATGAGCTCTTTTATTATTGCATTTAACATATATGTTAAAACCACTATTAATCAACTGTGCCACTCCAGTAATTCATCACTTAATTTTGTCACGTTTCCACTGCTGTGTCAATACAAGGTTGGTTGTTCCCCGTAAAAAGGCCAAGCATATCAGCACTCACACAGTTAAGTGCAGCGCAAGTTCGGCTTGCGGCTGCTGGTTACAGCATTTCTAGGCAAAGATTAACTTTAAATCTTGACACCATTACAGTAGCCTTCTTGTTCTACTGTTGTGTATTTTTGATCCCGACTTCCTTTTTAGAACCGAGGTCATCCCCATAAACATAACATGAGAACTAACATGGTAAGACAGCTGACACAGTATACATGCAAATCAAAAATAAAATTATTTGACAGACTGTTCGATTAACTGTAGAACAGAAGTGGCTCACAGCAACACAGAAACAAACAGCAAAGCAAGAAAGTACAAGTACAGTACACAAAATATCAACAAACAATGAAATCCAAGGAAAAAAGACAACAGTACTCAGTGGTAGGTCATGTAACACTAGCTAAGAAGTTCTAAAAGGGGGATGTGGTATTTTAAAATTAATTTGAATGTATTTTATGCAGTTAACTTTACTACTGTAGCAAAATTAGACATGAGTCAGCCACGTATTTGTAGAACAAGCTTCTGTTATGATTCATAAGCAATACTAAATGTGTAAGAATAATCAACCTATCTTCCATAACATCATCAGAAGCAGAATTTGCTTTATGACTTAACATGGATATCCAGGGGTTCAGATGAAACTTTTAAAGGTTTAGTTAAAGGTTTTAGTTTAGTTGAATTGTTAAAAGAACACCTTTCCAGTTAGCTTGTATCATATGACAATTCCAGAATAAAAGTTAGTGTAGAAAGGCCTCAGTTTATGCTAAGATGTTCCTGGAAATGGCCTTTAAAGATGTACTTGGGTAAAGTGCATTCTGTGATTAAACTTGAATTTTTGTTTGAGGCTACTGAGAGAGGTGTAAAATGAAAAAACTTTAGACTGTATAGAAAATCATTGACTACAGTGGCGATCAGCTAGTCATGACCAACCACCTAGTCACCTAACAGCATTGAACAGAGGTTAGACTACATCCCCCTTTTCGCTTTTGCCTCGCTTGCCTTACCTTGCTGAAACATCTGCAAACCAAAGAATACTTACCTCAAAGTCCATCTAATAATCCAATAAACCTCCCATGCTAATTGTTTCTTTTATCTCTAACAGAAAGATAAGTCAAGATCATCACATCTCTCTCCAATGCATCATAAGAACAGGTAACAGCACTCTTTCAGGTGTTAAATGCTTGCAAAGTTTTATTTATTGTTCCAAATATATAAATTAAAGTACATAAATTTTAAGGAACTCAGCAGAAAAGTGTTCATTTTGGATTAAGTAGAGAAAACAAAGTGAACATTTATCCTAGTGACTTCAGTTCTCCCAAAATAATGATAATAACCAGATGTGACAAAAATTCTCAGATGCCTAAAACCAGAGTCTGCCAGTGGGAAGAGATGACACCACTTAGAATCAGGAAATCTTGCCATAACAGGGCATCCCCCTTTGAACTGTTGGGACTGACAGGACAGATTTTCTGGTACAAGAGTACATTATCAGCATAAAGGAAAATTCAAAGGAACTCTTATCCTAATCTTACACCGGAACTATTGCTCCTAAGAACTTCCGCAACAGGTTCGATCATAAGTGTAAATAACAGCGGAGAAAGAGTATAGCCTTGCTGGCAGCTTTTTTGTACAGAGACTGTCCGACAGCAAGCCATTTGTATTAACTTGTGCCGGGGGGGGGGGGGGGGGGGGGGAGGG